>SCLG01001117.1:0-16045 GCA_004367875.1 Oikopleura albicans
CATTAGCATTAATGCCTCCTATCCGCGCAGCGTATCTCTTATTACCACGCTACGCCCTGCGGGTTAACGGCTCAATCAAATATAATGAGGCGATCGGCCATTTGCCGCTTAATCGTTGTTTTTCCCTTTAGTACGGTGCGAAGAGATATAAGTTATAATTCCGTACAATAATAACTGTTGATATTTAGGGTGTTAATTCGTGGATTTGCAGAAGAGAAAACGTCGATTGTTTTGGCGAGAGTTCGGTTCGGTAGTTGCATGTGGCTGAGCACGTTGGCGGCAATTCAATAGTCCACCTACAGTACTGCCACATAACAACTGTACCTGTTCCCTTTACTCTGCCACAGACTGTAGTTAACCAATAATAACTAGGAGCCAAGCAAGTCTCTGTTGTTTCATTGTGACTAAATAGTGCAGGTTAACCATGTAAATATCACCACTTTTGCCGTGGTAACTGATTAGTGGTATTTCGTCCCTGCCCCCTTAAAAATTCACTTTGATTAACACCCGATGACGTCTAATCTTGATTCTGATTATTTTACTACCCCTAAGGCCATCGATAACGATATAGTTTGTCGTTCTTATGGAAAATACGGACTTTTTAAGTTAGATTTAAACAAAATAAAAGATGGTGAAGATACTTATATTAGGGCGTGGTTTCGCTCGGTGGAAAATTACATAATTACCAGTTTAAAATCAGAATCCAGCCGCTATCCGGACTTCAGAAATTTCCATTTTCTGTGGACCCTTAGCGAAGCGGAGGACGATCCGGAATCTGACCCTACCTTGGGCATACCGTCAACCCTTGAACAGTTTATTGGGTGGTTGTTACAAGGTAGACTGAAAAGATTTCATTTATTTGATAACTTAGTTTATCAAGAAACAAAAGCAGAATCATCTGCCACCACTTATGATCTTGACGCGGACGGAAAAATCGTCGTCTCACAGTTTTTCACTGGGTTACCTTATAACCAGGTGTATTACACACCCAGTCAGACGCTCACGTGGCCTATGTTTTTTGGCGTAGCCAATATCACGCAAATACGCGACGCCATGAGTTTCACGATTAGAACTTTAATGAATGTTCTCCCTGAAGTCACCAAACAGCAATTTATGCGTGGTGCTTTTCGCAATTGGGCGGAGATTAAATCTTCACTTTTAGCGATCAAAGACTGTTATAAATCCAATCCGGACATAATAAAATTAAGGACATTTTTGAAATTTGTAACAGCGCCAAAAGCGTCGAAAATTAAAATACAATCTCGAATTTCGGCGTTAAGAGAACGCACTCTGAAATACAGACATAAATATGAAGACTTTGATCTTTCCGAAACATTTTTTGAAGGCATTCTTTACACCGGGCCCGACAGTTTTTCACCACTTATGAACCTCGTTTACATATTTTTATGTACCCAAAATTGGGAAGCAAAAAAGTTTGAAACACTTTTTATCGACTTGGCGCAAAAAATACAGGTGCCAAGAAAGAATCTGAAAGTGGCCGACATTTTAAAAGAAAAAGAATTTCTGTATACTAGAATTAATTTCGAAAATGAAGCTAATTTAGAATTTGATCAAACCATTTTCGATAGGTCGTGTTTGGTTAACCCATCAAACCCCGGTGAAGAATATTTCAAAATCTGGAACTCGATTCATAAAAAACATTTATACTCAAAAGCGGCGAATAGTTTTAACGCACTCAATGTACCTGACCCTGACCTTGACGACTGCGAGTCAATTATTCAAGATGACGAGGGATTTTTCTACCAAAGGGTAGACAATAAAAAGAGACCTTTTGACAAGCGTTTTCGACAATACCGAAAACCAGGTCAGTCTAGGGATTTCAAAAACAACGGTCAAAAACCATTTGGTCAAAAGGACTACCCTCGTGACCGCCAAGGTCAGGACAGGCGAGGCCAGACGCGCCATCGAGGTCATAGGCGCCACGCTGCACGTGGTAGATTTCGTAGTTTCAAACGCCCTACCGAGTACAAGAATAACGGTAACAAGTTTATTAAATTGGAAAAGTATCAGGCGTTATACGATATTACGAAAGAGGCTTGCGAGTCGGAAGAGGAAGACGTTGGTGAAGATTCATCATCGGTTCATCTTGACATGATGGAGATCGCGAGCAGCATTAACAATTTCCAATTTGGAGGTGAGTTGCCAGACGAAGAAGGAATTGAACATTCGGCACCGCAGACCCTTAACTATAATATGTTTAGACTGAGGTCCGACAAATCAAAAATCCTACAAAATGACGCAATTTCATCACGCCAAATTTCACCCGCGTTCAAATTTAAAGAATTCTTATTCCAAACCGATGTGTTCGACCAAAGAGCAAAAATAATGAAAAATGGCTTGTTAGTCAACTGCCGTTTCGGAGAAAAGACCGAAACTGTTCGTATCATTTTAGACACCGGTGCCACTTCATCACTTGTTCACGAAAAATTTATTAATAAATTCAAACCAAGTAACATTTGCAAAATTCAGTCGGAAAAAGTGGCCGCTAAAGGCATCGGAAACATTTCGTTGAATTTGTTAGACTTTCGTGTGTCTTTTAACATACCGTGTGTATCTTCTAATGAATTAAAAGTTAGGAACGCAGTAGTCACAAAAGATGGAGACCCTAATTTGATCCTATTTGGCATATCAGATATGTTAAAAAACGATTTTACCCTTTCAATTGACAACGGTAAAATCACTACGCTAAAACTCGACGGGTTCGATGTTATCCCTTTGGAGACATCAAAGTTTCTATTTTGTGACCAAAAGAAAGAGTTCGCTAAGACTGAACTTGAAAAGTGCGTACCGAATGGGCGCAGCGATCCGATTCTACCAAAAAACGATACCTTTGAGTTCAAGTTAAAAAACGCTAAGTTAACGAAAGAGACCAATAAAGGTGTCGAATCTTCACTGAAAATGAACGATACTGTGGTTAATGATACAGAGCATAACTTCATTTTTAACCCCGACGGGGAAACAAAATTTTGGCATGAAATCGAACTTCAAAGAAAGGCCAATTTGGCAGTGAACACAATTAATGACGTTGTTATTGACCCATTAGATGAGGTTAAGAATTTGAACAGACCGGAAGATAGTAATATTCGCGAAGAAATAAAATCTATTTTACAAAAACATATCAAGTTGTTTGGCGGTGAATGTGGTAAAGTCACTGATGACCGGTATATAGTCAGAGGTGAAATAAAAGGTGCATTGTTAGGAAAATCGGCCCCGGCCTACTACAGCAAAATGTCTAAAGAAATAAAGGACAGTATGAGATCACAATGGAAAAGTGAAATTGCCGACGGGGTACTGGTACGTTTAGGAAAAAACCAGGTTGTCAGGCATATGTTGCCGGTTTTTGCCGTGGGCAAACGTTCAGATAAGGGCCGTATCGAGTTAAACACACATTCCATAAGATTGGTAGCTGACTGTTCACGGGCCATCAATGATGCCACCACCTTCACCGCCACACAAACTGATAGTATCAAATTGATTGTTCAGTTAGTTGCTTTTTACACGAAAAAAGGATACATCTGCACGTTAGACATTTCACAAATGTTCTACAGTTTTCAACTAGACAGGAGCTTATGGCCCTATTTTTGTATTGAACACCCCGACGCGGGCGTTTTTGCCTATTCTAGATTGCCTATGGGCTGGATAGCTTCATGTGCGGTTTCTAGAGAATACCTAATGAGAATGTTACACCACGTTAAGGACAATTGTGCCAGATACTTAGATGATTTAGTCATCTATGGCGATTCGAAAGATATTTTTTTACAAAAATTAGACCAAGTTCTAAAAACCTTGGAACATTTCGGTTTCCGTTTAAAAGGAAAGAAAATGCAAGTGTTGGGCACTTCTATTAAGTTACTAGGAAAGAACATTTCTAGTGGTGAAATTCTACCGTGCAAACATGTCATAACATCAATAAACGAAATGGTTCCCGAAAAAATCATCACAAAACGCCAGTTAAAGTCCTTCATTGGTTGCGTAAGCTATATCAGTGATCATTTACCTTATCAAGCAGATCTTCTACATTCCATTCGTACGGCGGCAGCTGGAGTTCTAGCAGACAAAGTCGTTTGGACCAAAGAGCTCGAGAAGGATTTTGAGAATGTCAAATCAAAATGTAACTGTTTAATGAAGCTCCACCCAGTGGACCCAAATCGTAAAATATTTTGCGTTGTCGATTCTTCGGAGTATGCCACGGGTGCTTTTCTTTTCCAGTTAGGCAGTGACGAGAAAACTAAAAATTATATTAAGATTTTTAGTCGTAAAAGGGCGGATGCCGAGAATAAAACGCAAATGTCGAGCTGCCTATGTGAATTAAACGGCATTGTTTGCGCTCTAGCGGCCGCTAGTGTTGAAATTGAAATGTGCAAAGAAAAAGTAATCGTTATGACTGATAGTAAATCGGTCACCGATATTTATAACCGAGTTAAAAGGATGGAAATTCCGTCTGAGGACAAACATTCTTCTACCTTCAGATTTATCAGGGAAATAAAAAATGCCTTTGATGTTGTCGCCATTGAAAATCATGTTAAAACCATGGTCGCGCAGTGCACAGACTGTACTTTTTTAAAGTGCAACCCAAAAATCTACAGACCTCTAAAAAACTTTAACGAGGATATACCTGAATATGTTGGCCAGTTGATTTATATCGACGAGATCCACAGAACAAAAAATCGCGCCGCTCCAGCAAGGATTACTAGAAATAATCCTTTAGAAACAAACAGTTCTTGGAAGTTCTTAGTAGCTACTTGCGCCCTATCCCGTTATGTGTACATAATTCCTATTATGGGAAACTTAACTTCAGACAAATTAAGAGTCATGCTTTTCGAAATCAAAAATATATACGGGGCGGCGTCCTTTTCAGATACAGTTCTAACCATATGTATGGACGGTTGCAGCGTACATGCTGCGCTGATTGATGATAAGGGTTTACTGGAAAACAAAATTAAGGTTCAAATTAGACCACGCCAATCTGGCAGCAAAAACTATTTGGCCATTTTGGATAGCAGAATTGCGAAAATTTCCAAACATTTGAACCGAGAAATGCAACATTTAGAAATAACTCGGTGTGAAGCCGCCCGCAACGCAGCAAGAGCTTACAATATGATCCCCGGCCCTGAGGGGTTAAGACCATCAGAAATGTTTTTTGGACGAGATCCTGTAACAAATAAACATATTTTAATCAACATTGAAGAATTAAAAAGCGCGATGCTACACAACCGACAGTTAACCAGACTGTCCAAAGAAAAGAATCTTAAAAAAGGAAGGCACAGACAGCCATACAAATTTGTCCCGTTTACAGAAAATATGGATTATTCCGACCCGGAAAATATGCCTATAAAGTTAGGTGATAAAATTATGATTGACCGGTTGGGTTTCCAAAAGAATAACCTTAGACCTTGGTATCAAGTAGTTTCTGTACCAAACTGCAAAAAAGGAGTCAATTTTGAAGACGGTTTAGTGTACACGAAAAAAGTTGATGTTCAAAGTAATATCATTTACCCTTGGAGATTATCTTGGATTCTTCAGGTAGTCGACGGCAGGAATGATTCGGCACAAAACTCTGAAATTTCCATTAAAGCTTTTCACTTACAATATGATAAGTTATGCGATATACCAAATTTCCAGTCTTTAGATATGGAATACATGGATTCTGAATCAGAAAGCGAAGATGAATATGCAAGTTTCGAAAGATTTGAAAATTGTAAAGAAATCAGTGAGTTAAATTCACTTGACCCAGAAAGTGTGTCAATTGGCACTATGGAGTCTATTGTATACTACTGAAATTTGGTATATCACATAACTTATAAACCATGTCACATTATGTAAATCTTTTTAACCGAATAAAAACTGTATTCACTTTCACCCAGTTGAATTTGTTTTTTAAAATAAAACTGTGTCTCAGGGACCCAACGGATTTAAAATATTGAAAACACCAATTTGAAACAACTATTGTTGTAAAATTCCATACCCGACTCCAAGACAAATTGTTATGTCAGTTCGACTCGCACAAATATTTTTGTTTCAGTTGAAAAAACGCAAAAAATAAGCGTCACGTTTTTTTTGTCGCGAGAATTTAATTTAATTTTTTTTCAAGAGAAGATGAAAATGTTAATTTCACTTGTCATTTTAACCTCTATGTGCAATTCATTTGAGTACAAGATGTCATCTGTTAGAGAAATGTTGGAAAACCACCCACGCATTTCGAAAAAATATCTTGACGAGTCGATTTGCGTCCTAATTTCCTTTACTTATGATTTTGGCGTAGGCGTAGGTTATACCAAATACCTGGAAGCCACAAGTGCACGCGTACTTTTCCGCGCAAACAAGAATTATTTTTCGGAAAACTTTTTGCGACTTTACCCAAGAAGAAAATTTGAAAAATTGAGCATTGAAGAATTTCGAATTTTGGGGCGAAACCCAATTTTTTCGCAAAATGGCACCGACTGGGCTGAATTTTCCACCACATGGTGGCATGACTGTATTTATACCCAAAGTAAAGGCTTCGCTTTAGTCCCAGCCACTTGGAGAAAAGAAGTGTTTTATGTTCAGCAATTCAAAGCACGCACGGACTTGTAATTTCCAGGAATTAGGCATAACACACGCCTACGGGTTAAACCAAAATAATGAAAATGTTATTTTACCCAAACCCATTTTATAAAAATTGTTTCGTCCATTTGTCGGCCAAAATGCAATTTGGTTACATTTCTTACCTGTTTTATTTCAGGCCAACCAATATCTCATTGTTTGAACTTCAGAAATTGTAATACGATCCAGTACGTTGTTACGAAAAAATTTCAAAAATTTTGCCCGCAAAATTTCACTGTCATTCCATAATTTGACCATTGAGTTAACGTAGAAAATTGTTAAGCCAATATTAGTCAGAATTTACGATGTTTACGCGCACTTCACATTTCACGCTTTCTGATTGGTCGTTAGGCGTCACACCATTATTTACATTTCTGGCTTTGCGCAACACGAAAATGTCACGTCATTATAGAGAAAAACACGTACATTAATAAATGGATCAAGTTCAAATATTTTGCAAGTTCATACAATGAATCACGTGCGGTCTATATACTATAATTTATGGACGGTTTTCACGCTATTTTTTCGCTGAGAGAAACTTTATGAGAAAAATAAGTATTTAAATATATATACTTTCGGAGAATTAAAAGTCAAATAAAAAGACTTGTATTACGTTTT
Source organism: Oikopleura albicans (assembly GCA_004367875.1). Taxonomy (NCBI): domain Eukaryota; kingdom Metazoa; phylum Chordata; class Appendicularia; order Copelata; family Oikopleuridae; genus Oikopleura; species Oikopleura albicans. The sequence continues at coordinate 7,222 of SCLG01001117.1, forward strand.
ACACTTCCCCGACTGAAACGTCACTTAAGAGAAAGTCAAATTTTTCGCATAAAAATTTTCAAACGAAAAAATAACGTGAAAACCGCCCATAAATTATAATACATACTTAGTTAACATATAGTCAATTAGCATCTAAAAAATTTTAGAATTTATCGCATAAATGTCAGGAAACGGAAACGCCGCAGATGGTGCGCGAGAGTCGAACCGAATTTTGTTAAACGCTGAATTGAAACCGGAATTCACCGAAGGTCCTTCAACTGGAGGTAAAATTATAACTTTGGGCACTATACACATTTTCTGAAAAAATTACCGATAATAGCGAAATAACGCAATTTTTTTTTATCGATCCAAAAGCGCGTCAAGGTTGACTCAGACACAAAAAATGTAATTTTTTTTTCTAAAAAATTAGTTTTACAAAAAGTCTTTAAAAAACTTCCAATTCATTGTTCACCTGTTACTATAAACTAATCCAGGGGAAAATTTATGATAAATTCTGGCCACTACTATTATTTACCTTAGAAGACAAATTTAATAATTTTATCTTTCACAAACCCATGGATTTATAATTTATCAACGAGAATCAGTCAGAAAATGTGTATCCAAAAGCGCGTCACTATTGACTCCGACACCATAAATAATATTCAGAATGCGCCTTCCCAGGCAACATTCCGGCCAATTGGGCACTATTTGGAGCTAAACAACCGCTCTACTCCCATTACCCGGCCATGATGAAACGGATGTTTTCGGACGATCAAACAAAAAAGATGAAAGCCGAAGAGGCCGAATTCTGGGAGGCTCGAAAAACAGCGCCCAAAACAAAAATTCTGGATCAAGAGGCATTCATCATCGCTTGCGAGACTTTCAAGGTGTCGGACCTCACCTTACGACTCAAAAAGACTGAATTTGAGGATGATGAAGTTATGTTGAAAGATGCAACCGACTTAATCAAAAAAGGGCGCGCTCTCCAAAATAAAATGTTACAGGGGCATAGCGATGCTTTGGGCACCGACGGTGTACACATGGGTGAGTTAGAAATATTTTTTTCTACAAAAAATTTATTCAAATCGGAATTTATTTCACTTACGTTGATCAACGGCCAATCTAAGCCAAAATCAAATTAAAGTTTACTAGATTCCATTCAACTCAAGGTTGAAAAATCAATCATTAAAAAACACCTACGCACTGTCCTAGTTAATTTACGACTTTAGGCATAATGGCGTCCAAACTTTCGGCTATGATTTCCTCCAAATGCATCAATCATCTAACCGACCAACTGGAAGTCCTGCTATCCGAACAAAATTGAAAATTTCGATACATTGAATTTTTATGACTTGCTCTAAAAACAATGATGCCTTTAGTTTCTATCAAGAAAGTTCAACTGGTGTTTGAAACTCTTTTAATATGAGCTTATTTTGCCACGTTGTGTATCAAGCACAGAAGGTATTTACTAATTAATATAAGGTTTAAATACTTATACGATACACTGTATATTTATACACAACGTGGCAAAATAAGCCCATATTTAAATTTAAGAGTTTAAAAAACACAATATAACAATACGTTTGGCAGTGACAATTTATTTACAATTGAAAGAACAAGTAGGCTACCTAACTGTTAAAACCCAAGTTAGGCCTGTACATGGTTTTTCGTTTTCGGAAATAGTCATTCGGAGCTTAATTTTGCTCAAAAATATTAAGATTTCAAAAATTTTTTTTGAAACCAAAATAAATAATGAATCAAAATTTGCACCGAATGAAAATTTCCGAAAACGAAAAACCATGTACAGTCCTAGCCCAATTCTAAGGGTTAGGCACCCTAAGGAAAGTAGAAGTTGGTATGACCTTATAACAAATATAGGCGAATAAAAGTGGAAGTTTTCTTTAAACATGTCAATCCGTACATAGTTACCGATGACTCATATACACCCACGTTGACAAAACAACTTTTCGAATAAGAAACAAAAAAGAAACTTCAAAATAAATTGTCTCTTTTCTAGTATTGCATTGCCAAATGTGCATATAAATCAACATAATCCTGTTTTTTTTAACAAAAATCTTTTACATTAGATTCATTTGGACCAGCTTCCTTCTTCTCGATTCTGAGGTTTTACAGAAGCTTCAACGCCAGCAGCACAAGAACACTTACACGTACAAGGTTTATCAGTTTTCTTTTGTAAAAGGGTTTTCACAAGTAAAAGGATACCTACTACCAATATTAAAAGGGCGACTCCCCCAAAGTACGTCCAGATTAAAGCCTGCACATTTGGTGCGACCGTAGTAGTAGTTGTAGTTGTAGTAGTTGTTGTTAATAATGAAGATTTTTGAGTATCACACATATCAAGCTTCATTTCACAAGTTTGAAGCTCAAAATTAAGCTCAGTATTTTCCTGCTCATATTGTGCACAGACAGTGTGAGGGTTAACAGGCAACAATTGTTGCGAACAACTTGCACGTACTTTCTCTATCTCTAATTTAGCAAGTTGAATTTCATGATCTCGAATTTTTTGATCAAATTCCATTTTTTGAAGATCAAATTCAATAGAATTTTTCACATCGGCTTCAGCCTCCAAAGCAGAGTACTTGTTTTTAACCTCAATAGACGACATGTAAACCATTTTGTTAAGTTTTTATGCTTAATTTATGCAAACAAATAATTAAATAGAATTAAATTATGTTTTTCTCTGAGTGTGTGGATTAAATTACAATTTCACCGAAAAAATCACTTATATATCAGCCGATAAATATTCGGAGGAGACATTCAAGCGTAGGCGTAAAACGCTAGAAACTGTGTAGACATTTCCGTCACCGGAAAAAACATAATAACATAATAACAAAACACGACTCGCGCTTATCCTACGCATTTGTAAAAAATTATTTGTTTAGGAAATGTTCAAACTCAAACAACCGATTAGCTCTACTAAGGCCCTTGCCACTTTTGAGGATGACTTTTCGATGCGTTATCGTCATCCAAATGTACATTCCAAGTCCCATGACGATGAAATTTCGTACCTTTTAGTCCCTTTATCGGCTATTTCGAATTTTGGCCTTAAAAAATTTGAAAATAACGGATTGTTCGTCATCCCCAGAAGTGACAAGAGTCTTTTTAGAGCGATTTTGTTTGGTACATACCAATCCTTAAAGTACGACAAGTGCAGCCTGGCACGTTTCAATGAACTCAATCGGAGATTTCATTTCGTTATATCAGATTTCAACAGCACTGAAGTTAACGCCGTTGACCGTCCGTTATGGGACGTTGAAAGTCAACCGTTGGATAGACAATTCGCGTTGGCCCCTCGCTCTTGGATTGAAGAATCCGAAGTTTTGGCCAAATTTAAAAATCGTGATGAGTTTTACTCTTCAGTGGAAAATTGTACGTTCAAACCTGTACCAAAAACGTGCAAAATTTCGTACAAGGCCCCAACTGTCGCTATTGGCCAACCTTCAACTAGTGGTAAAACCATCACGGTGGTTAACCCAGCGGTGAGGGAAATCAAGCACGAAGGGCCCAAAGGCCTAAAAATGTGGCTCCAGACTCAAAACAACAACAACGAGCCAGAATTGGAAGATTTCACAGAATGGCTAGATAACGGTAATTAAACTTTATTGTTGAAAAGAAACTTGTAAAATAAAACAGTTTGGCTTGACCTTATAGCCATTTGAAAGTTTTAATACAGTATAGCCTATAAGGTACAATATGATCAATTGTGGTACCGTTTCCATGTAAAAGGAAAATATTGTTTCTGAAACTGACTTGACCTTATAACTCCTATATACTTTTTTGGACAAATGCAACAAAACCTAGCCTAAGAAAATCCAACATACACAAATTCATGAAATTTACGATATTATTCAGATTCAAACAGTGAGGGTGAATTCTCAGATGTTGAAGAAATGGAAGCCGGTAATGACGAATAACTAAAAAGCAGTTATGTTCCCTTATTTATATCTACGCCTGCTTTATTTAGCATGTATTCAACTTGAAACTGCCAATCCATAAATCGGACTCAAATTGGTTGATTAATTGATTATTTCTACCCGAAATCAAAAATAGAAAGTGCTCTCTGGCGACACGTGAGAATTTCTGTCATTTCTTATCATGAATTAAAATAAAAATAAAAAATTAATCAACCAATTTACACAATATTTGACTATTTCGAATCCGAATTTACTTTATTCACATTTCGAATTCAAAATACTGTATATCATTATCAGATACATCTACACTTGAAAATTTGAATAAATGTAAATTCGGATCCGAAATAGTCAAACATTGTTAATAAATTGGTAACATAATTCAGTTTGTGAGTTGAAACAGAGAGCGACGATTGCGTAGATCATTGCGGCCACCATACCAACCCATCAGTTGTTCATAACCAGCTGTTCCCAATACGCGCCGCAAAGAACCAACCGGTATAACCCATCCTTGAATAAGTAAGTTCTAATAAAAATATCTGAATAACACACCGTATGACTTACGAGAGTTAAAATAACTGTTAGTGCATATCGGACCGCTTTCTGATACATCAAAATCAACAGCCAAGTTATTTTCGGAAATCAGTCTAGGCAATAATGTCGCCATTCCTTCCCCCGCACGGCCATGATTGTTGAGTAATAATTCTCCACTAAGTTGGAGTGCGTGTCGGAAACATTTATCCGAAATTCCCCAAGTCTCGAAACCTCTGATACGATAATGACGGTCAAATTTTATCGCTTGCATAACTAGAACCATAGCTGCGTTCAATTGAGTCGGATTGACCAAGCTTGTGTTCAGAAAAGCCATAGCTAATAATAATTATTTAGTGAGAAAATCCGTACTCCCGGTTGTAGCGATCCCGTGCGCATTAATATTCTGCCTGTTTATATGGAAAAAGAACAAGAAAACTCAAGCTGTTAAAGATGTCAATCAAGAGAAATCGCTGGCTATGTCATTTAACCACCCTGCCGACAATGATAAGACCGTCCCAGAATTTGAATCTGTTCAGGCAGAAATCTATAATATTTTGAGCCATACACGTTTTGATTACCCAGTACGCCCTGTACTGAGAAAATGGCAATCCGACCCCAGACGCATTTTATGTCCTTCACATGAGCTAGGCCGCGTTAAACCTTACGTTAAATGGGAAGACAGAAAAGACCCTGAATTTCAATCAATTTACACATGGATGTCTAATGACCTAAAATATGTCTATGAAGGCACATTCATTTTACCAAGTTGTAATATTTTAGCAGTAATTAGGAAATTAGAGCGAAACACTACTCGAACTTTATTAAACCTTATTATCAAAAAACAAGCCGAAAATTTTGGTATTTCAAAATCAGTTGTCAACATGAGGGCTCACTGTGAACTTAACTGTGAAGAGTGTACTATCACAAAAAAGTGTATCACCAACTGTGATTACATACTTTTTGGCTCATTATTTTTCCATAACATCATTGCTAGACAGTTATTTCAAAACTATTTAGAAGAAGACTTACAAATTTTTGCTGAAAAATGCTACGAGGAGTTAAAATCACGATTTCTATTCGAAGACTTATCTGTCCCACCATTTAACTCATTAACGGACGAAACATGTTTTTGTGCAGAGATCCCATTTTTTGACGATATTTTTCCCAAATATCTTTACATTTTACAGAAGGGTATCGTAAACAATGTCGAAATATTACGTAATATGGGATTTGCGGTTAGAATACCATTTGCCCTATCAAAACATGAATGTATCAAAACAGATCAAGCTTGGACAGATTCAAAAACTGTGTTTTTCCCAAATATTTACCAATATGATACAACTAAGGCCTTTGACAAACCATGTTAAAAGAAATAGTTATTGTTAAGATAACAGCGTAATCAATTGGTTACTTGTTAAGTTAACAAATAAAACATATAATCAAATTAGTCTACGGACCAATCATGAAACATATAATCTTTTACTTGTTAACTTAACAAGTAACGAATTGATTACGCCGTTATCTTAACAATTTAAATTTCACTTACATCCGACTTCTCCACGCCTATGCTCCAATCGCACTGCATTTTCCGCCCCAACAAGGCGCATTACAGTTAACAAAGTGTCACCTGTCGTATGACTGTGTTCATTTCCCATATTTCCCAATTGTAAAAAACACGTAGTACGTGCTTCACAAGCTGCTGTTATTGAGCCAAATGGCGAATTTTGGCCATCCCCTAGCCTTTTATAGGCACAATTCAAAGATTTATACAGTAATTTCAAACAATTGACCAGTCGGGACCCGCCATGACTGTCAGTATGAGACAAAACGTTTCTTTCACGACTTATTACATCACAATATAAACCAAATTCATGTAAAGAGGGTTGGCTCAATAAGAGCAGTTTGTGAAGCATTAACTCCGAGGTGCGTAAATCTTCACCTTCCAGTGAATTCAAATATTCACGGTTAAATTGCCTGAAAATTTCGGAAATAGGAATTGTTCCAGATTCATACTCAAATCTGAAGCTGGGCATATGAGATCTAAATCTCAAATTAACGGTTGTGTTCGTACGGGATAATTCTCCCATTTTTACTAAACCCACTGATTCCAATTGGGCTAACGATATCGCAGAAACTTTATCATATGTCGGCCTTTCCGAATGATAAATCGCTTCAACACATCGTTCTTTAACACCAGCTTCAGAATTGAAGGTCGTAACTCTTTCAACATCTTCCTGCTCAAAGTTGAAATTACCCAACCCATTGCGTTGGTCAGCAGTAACATGGTAATAATGTAACTAAAATACAAAATTTATGTTTAGGCAGTTTCAGAGCTTAACACTCGAATCATGGATGAAATCATGACCGAACAAGGTGCCAATGCGCGTCCTTTTGAGGAACCGCCGCAATTGTCGGAAGAAAAGTTGCTGGGTTCACCGGCCGTTTCCCAAACTCAATTTTCTGATCAATCGTTAAGCGAGTTTTCAGATGACGAGGAGGATTCAGCCCCCGCAAAAATGTTACGATCAATAAAAAAGGCAGCAACGGCTCGCCCAACTGACCCACGATCTCGTCACGGTCAAGAAGTACAACGTAGACGCGAACGTAATAAAGAGTACGTTAACAAACATAAACATTCTGTTAACTTAACAGCGTTCTTGTTACCCTTTTGGCAAAAACATGTTTTAACTAATAACCATAACCAGTAGTATAGGTCAGACGGACTGATAAAAATATTTTTTCTTGTAAAAATCAAGGACTGGATTTTATCAAATTTGGAACTTTTTCCAAATATAAAACCCGGTTAAAGGGCTATGATGACCATGACGAAAACCTAAATTTCTTTGACGAAAAAATACGGGGAACATGACCTGAGCCATATAGTTTAGAACATTTTTAGACAAAACTTCTAAATAGCCAAACGTTATACAAAATCACTAGAAGTCACGTATATAGTATTATAAGTAGCTAATCTCTCAAGGTGTGCCGTTAAGTTAACAGAAAACTGAAAAAACAATCTAGGTACCAATAGCAACCTAATGATAAATTTGTTTAGACAACGTCTCGCAAAAACCGCAACATTCAGCCAACCATCGGCCCCGGATTACATTTTATCAAAATGGGAATTCATTCGTTTTTTTCAACGGTCCGATGAAGATTTTCTGGATTACATCCCAAAAATCAAAAACATCATTTCGGTGGCGGCTGATATCAATCGAGCTTTGGCCGGGTGTCGCGTTAAGTCAATCGGACAAGTTTTTGAAGCAAAAATGTGCTTCTTAAAATTATGTGAAGAAATGAAGGCCATTAACAAAACCGCCTCTTTCCGCCTTAAACCAACTTTTGTGGAATTTACGGTACGTACCGTATTACATTCATCAGCCATCAAGTCTCTCAATTACTTTTCAGAAAATAATATTCAAAAATAAAAAACAAAATCAAAAGTATAATGACTTGAAGTCTTATTCTGTTTAGTTTTATACGGTACAAAAAAGTCTCCCTCATAGCCTATAGCCAATAGACCATGAATAAAGATTATAACCCCTAATTTACAGACCGTGAAATTTAAGAATTAGGTCAGTCAAGCGTTTATTTAAACTTTTTTTTAAGTGCGCAACCAACTCGATCAAACAAGTTGCGGAAATTTTGTGCCGCATACGACGTGATGGCCCAATTGAAGAGTTGACCATGTTGGAATTCCAATATTCCCCCGCAGCGTACGTTAAGGCGATTACCCGTCAAATCGCGCAGGATTATAAAATTGCAAATGTGACCAAACGCAACCGCCCCATTCCTGAAGGACTAACTGACTCGCAAAAGTACGCTTTTGAAAAAATCCAAGGTGACTTCCGAAAGGTCAAGGAGCTTTACGCTAAAAAAGCCAAACAAGTCAGTGGACTCGAGAAATTATCAATTAAAGATTTGATTCGAAAAATGAATCAGGCTTCAATGGATAATAACACTCAGTTATACTGCACTTCCGTATCCTCTGAGACCCGGGAGGTTGTCACTATTTTGGATGACGGCAGTATGTCCACCTGGAATGTGGATGAAAAAGGTGTCAAGATCGCAGATGCTCCTGCCACATTTTTGGACCGATACGATTTATACAATAATCGTCGCCTTCAAACAGCTGGCAAGGATTCACCGTACCATCCAGACAATATCCGAGCATTTAAACGTTCTCGACGATACAGCAACACTTCCGATAATCGGCCAGAAATGCCCGAAGGAAATGGTAAAATTAACAAATTTTAATTGTTAAATAACATATTAATTATAACACTCTAATATATAATTATCAAGGTTGTTTCACCTTTTGGCAAAACAAAACTTTGGGCACGACAATCTGAGTCACTTATTTATTAGGATTATTATAC
>SCLG01001118.1:0-15970 GCA_004367875.1 Oikopleura albicans
AAAATTAAATTTATAACATTGTATTGATCACACTCATTTATAAAATATAAGCTGAACATAATAATATCTATAACTAGTACCTCTGTAGGCATTGTGTCGACCCAAAATTGGTTTCCCAAACCATAATCAGCTGACGAAGCGTTTATATGGTAGGCCTGTAACTCGGGAATGTCTCGACCGAACAGACGTTGATTCCCATTGACAAACATCGGACCCTATAAGTTATAATATTTTACTGACTAAAATACATTATAATAGCTTATACCCTAACAAATTTCCCGCTGCAAATGATTTAAGTTGTCACGCGTTTGTATAAGAATCATTTTAACATATAATTTTATAGCTTATAACAAATTGAATTTTTGTAAAAAACTGGCAAAATTCTATATGGTCCCCACAAGTTACTTTTTAATCGGAAAATGTCAAATTGATTGTACTTACAAATTGACGGAAAAACTTCAAAAGGTCCAAATCTCGTCGATCAAAGGTGAAGGTTGTAGTCAAAACTCGCTTTCCATAGAAATTTGGTGTGCCATACAGTCCGAAATTCCGCAAAATAGAATCGTAAAATTCGATCGTGTATTCAGATAACTGGACCTTAAAGTTAGTATTTTAACAAGATACAAACTTTTTAGTATAAGCTTTTCTACGAAATAAAGATCTCGAAACGCCTCATTTGACTTAAATAGACTTTTCAATCTCTCGCGTAATACGAAAATGCAAAAAGGCATGTTGTTAAATTTATGAGTTTTCATTCCTGAACAATATTATCTTAGTATGTAAAAATAAGTTAGTAGTGTTAGAAAGTTAACTTGACCTTACAGTTAATAATACAAGATAAATAATCGACTTGACCTTATAATGGACACTTTCTCTTATAACCTTATTGTTTTAAAAAAAAACTTTTTCACGCAATTTTCATGCAAATCCTCACGCAATGTTTCACGTAAATTTCACGCAATTTTCACGCAATTTTCAAGGAACGAGGTTTAGTTCTTAATATCCTATAATGATGTATGAATTCAAATATTTACCTGATCTTTGTCGGTAACAAATGTTACAGTTTGAACCGCAACATCGAAATACCGATTCAAGATCATAATCACAGCTTTAGTTTTCTGAACCAACACATCTTTGGAAGAACCGTCAATTTTAACAATTCTTACGAGGCCAATAAGGCTATTCAATTTGTCGTTCCACTCTGATAAGTCGCACCTTTTACGAAATAATTCCCGGTAAACCTCAACAAGAGAATGGTCCACAAAAGTTGTTTCGTTAACAAAAATTTTCAAAACATCGGTCAAAATATACGACATAATTAATCCCCAATGACCAATTTCATCTTCATCTTTTCCCCCTAACTGCCCTAAGCGAGTAGTAGGGTCATCACGCTGTATGTCTTCCAATATTCTGGACCAATTATTCTAAAAATGCTCATCATATATAACATTTCTTAAAATACTTAATACTCTTAAAAATATTGACTCACCGTCATCTCAGAGATAATAAAAGTATGAATACCAAAAATCAAAAATGCGATTTAATTTTTCAGAATTCTAGAAAATTTTATTCTTAGTAAAAAGTAAAAATGTATATTTTAAGAAATATCAACACATGATGGACATTAAATAAATAATTCTAGATCGTTATCAATTTTCTAACATATTTTTTTTTATTATTCTTTTAAAAAAAATGATAACCATTTTTTTCAATAAAATAAAGGTAACAAAAATATGAATAAAAATGGTGTTTTTTCTGGGCCTGCCGATTACTCAAATATTTTTAAAATAATAAATGATTCATGAATTTGAAAAATAAGCACGAGTTCATAAATTGGCGCTTCATTAGCGTATTTTTTGTTCTTTGGCAAGTAATGGCCTTAATATTGAAAAATAAATGGTAACCGAAGAAGGGCTTAAAAATGGCGCTTCATTAGCCTTTGCTCATTTTTGAGAACTTTTTTCGGTACTTATCTGATTAATTAATTAGTGCTTCGATTAGCACATTCCCTTTATCTTATAATGGATATAAGATTTTCTATATAACATACGCCATATGTACACCACTAATATTCTGACTTTAACTCCTACGCTCTTTCCAACGTTAGGACCTCACTTTTAAAAAAAACCGACCTTATAAATAAACATACCAAAGTGTGTACAAAAATGACAAAATATTAAATACAGCCGCTAACCTTTAAGTTGAAATAATTTTTTCGTTTTTTCTTTGTGTTTCAAAAAATCTCTAGTAACCTTATATGCGCAAATAGATATGTCGGAAACTAATCAGTTTGGGATATATAAATGAATAAGGAATTTATCATCTGGATTAATCCCAAACCAACATGTACACAACGTTGGTTAGTAACAAGATAAATCGTGAAAAGATTAACATTAATAAAGGACACATTTTGCTGGTCTATTCGTTCTTTATTCAAAAATTTTCTTTTTTTTTTGTAGCAATTACATCTGTACTATTAAATGAACAGGATGGAACCAGAATGACAAAAAGTAATTAAAAGCAGCTTACTCTAAAAAACGTTTCTTTCGGGGAGCAGAATTTTTCGACGGCAAGGTTTTGCTCGAACTTCCAGGGAAAAAAATCCCATCCTCGTTTCTAACAATGCACGCTTCGCGAGGTGTATTTACGGCAACGACTTGGTTGGTAGGCTCAACAACCTTAAGGACACGTCCATCAGTTTTTGTAGTGAAAGTCGAATTGCCGTTCATCTTAATTATTTTTATCAAAATACATATTAATAAGAACAAGCGTTTATAAATTATAGTTCATATAGGGTATACAATAATCTATAACTTCAATTTATAATATAAATTTACCTCAAAAGGTGAATCGGCGTCTAGCCGGTGCTTCTTGACATAATCAGTTGCTGCCTGGAAGGCCCTTTGAACGTCAGCGCTAGTATACTCCGCTCGTTGTCGAAAAACCGACAAGTTACGTAACTCGCGATGATAACGGTCGCGCCCAGATGTTACGGTACGCATCGCCGCCTTTACAATATCGCATTTTGAATTTCCTTGAAAATAATATCTAATTTCAAAAATAGAAATACTTCACATAAATGTCTTTTTGAAAAAAAGCACCAATAACAAATCATACAATTTTGAAATAAATAAAAATTATGTTTACTCACCTCGAGCAATCACACGGCGCATGCGAGTTATAGTATGCAATAGGCTGTTTAGGCCCATAGTCTCCATCAACTCACAGTTCATTGCTCCTTTGCCAGTTTCACCGAAGTCGCGCATCAAACGTTTCAAATTTAAGCACAACTTGTTGTGCACAGTTGCGAGGGTTGACCTATGAAATAAATATTTACATTTGGCCATTCATTACTTTGTAGTCTGAGTGTGTTAAGAATCTAGAAATTTTAAAGTTTTAAAGTTAAAAAAAACTTACGTCACTAAACGGCTCCGTGGTGCCATGTGGGTCAAAAACGTTATTGGCTCATCGTAATCTGTACTCGTTGGAAGCAAATCCAGAGTCAAAGAAGTAAAAGGGACCATTGAGTGAACGTACAAAATAGAATACGTGTTAAATTGGTCTGCAGCAACTGGATTTACCGCAGAATTTGGACCAAGAATGAGCGGAGGCGGGATTGGTAAAGCCGCTTCCGGATCAGCATTCGAATTTGCCGAAAAAACCTCCATTCCATGAGCCGCAGTGATCGGTCCTTAAATTATTCAATTTAATGAATTTTATAAATTCAAAATGAAATTTATCCAAAACTACGTGAACTTATATACAAATTGTTAAAAAATATTTATGAAACGTTAAAAAATTTACTGTGTAAAAATGTCTAAAATATGTTATGTAAAGATATTAAAAATTTTTTATGCTCTTACGACCCCAGGAAATACGTATTAAACGTTACATGAAATCATTTAACTTACGGATGTTATCGGTGGAGCTCTTGAGTCGCTTTCGGGGCTGATTTAAACCCAGCTCAGTCGCCTCAACGCCCTCTTCTGGCCAAGCTCGTTCGTTTGACTCTTCCTCCAATTTTCCCACGCGTTTCAAAAGCCCGTCCATAAGTGGCTCACATATTCCATCCAAGCGATTAACCTTCACCAATAACTATATGTTTAAAAAAATGTTTTTAACAAAAATTATTTTTTATGTTTTTTTTATATATACCTGATGATATTGATCAGCCAGTTTTTGCTCCATCTCGTCCTTAAAAGTGACGAAAACGTCCGTCAAGATCAATCGTGCCTCGTGATGTAAAATTGGTGAATCCGGCCCCTCACGTGTAGAGATTACTTTCACTTTACGCTCCAAATCGTCAACCTTAAGTTTTCAATCACTATTAACGTATTTGATACAAGGGCGCATTTTTATATTAAATTATTGTGAAGTAGTTGAAGACAATTTACCTTGAATTGAAGAACAGGTAGTGAAGTTTCAGCGAATTCATGCTCCTCATCCTTTTTTCCGGACAAATTATACATCTGGGTCTTGATGGTTATAAGGTCTTGAACATGATCGTCTTGAATACGACTCACTTCAACCAAAGCAGTTTTAACGCCCTCGGCAACCTTGACAGCCTCGTTGCCTTGTAGGGAAGCCGAAGAGGCATGATCCAGAATATCTTAAATTTTTCGTTAAAATCACCAAAAATTGGAATTTCACAAAAAAAGACCTAAAAATTAAAATAAAAACAACAATTTTTTCTCGATTTACTATATTTTTACCTTTCATAACGCCTTCATTCCGGCATTTTTCACTCCGCAAATCGGCAAGCTCGGCCAACATTTGAGACCCAGAAATGTTGAACGACTTGACACAACCATCCAAATCATCCTTAAAATGGCAATTATTTACGGTTATAAGTATGATTCTATAAGATAGTTACAGTATAATATTGTCTGCTATAAAATATATTTAATTTAACACAACTTACCATGCGTAAGACAGCACTTTTGATTTTTCCCAAACAATCATTGATTGATTCATTCAAATCTGATGACAGTTGAGAAATACGCTCGTTGCACTTGGCAAAGCCCAACTCATTTTCGCGGCTGTAAGTGGCTATAGCATCATTCACTCGATCTTGAAAACTCAAGAAGTCACCCAACGAAGCCTCTCCCTATAATATATATAGATTAAAATTAACAACCAACTTAAGCTATTTTCCTAGAAAATATTTACAACCTTAAATATTTATTGAATGCTCACCTTAGTAGCAAAATTTTTTCGCAAAATCATCAAATCGTTTTTCGTAGCACGAATAAATTCAGCAAACCCCTCACTTGTCTCCATATCACGAACAGATGAAACACCGCTTTAATGCAAAATAAAAATTTTTTTTACATTACAATCTACTCACGACGACACTGAGAGATCAGAAGTATCGGCAATTGACGATGAAGGGCCCTGCCCTACGCCACTTAAATTCGCGTTGATCGTAGTGTCCCCACTAATACCGGAATCAATCACTTGCGTCGAAGTTTCCATTACCAGACACTCAAAATAAAAGCGGTCAATTTTCATATTGGTACTTGTGATTTTTTAAATAACAGACTTAAAAAAAAGAGGAAAAAAGATGAAATAATGAAAAAGTGAATGATATCATTCGGAATGAAAGTGAATACTAAATAAGTATGTAAACAGGATATATGCCCTAAAAATATCAAATTAAGATTGAAATCAGTAAAAGTGCGTTTCATAAAAATTAGAAAGTTTATGTGTATTATCTACGTATCACTAATGCAAATAATAAATTAAAAATTACCTCTGTTTTTTTTATACAAATGACGACTCCGATTCTTTTTCGTCGCCTAATGTAACATCGGAATTGAAACGCGCAGTACATCGGATTTGACATCTAATAACAGTTATCATTAAAAACAGTCTTTTGCTGCAGTTAAATAAAATAAATGTTCAAAATAGTCGATAGCAGAAACTGACAGGTGAAATGATGGATAAAATATAAACTAATAGTGACGTCCCTAACTGTTAAGATATAAAAAATTACATATTGAAACATTTTTATCAAGTACTAGGGTAAATCTCTTTAGCATAAAAAAGCAATAATTGTAAGTGACTCAACGATGGCGGGTCTAAGGCATTTTCTAATGGCTTTAAAAGGAAATTTATGGCAAACTTGTTTAAAAGATCAAAAAACCCGTATCTAACCATGGTACGTCTTAACTCCTGGGGTAACGCCTCATAACGAGTAATCATCTGGCCATAATTACCGTAACCGTCATTAGTTGGCAAATCAAAAGACAGTTCAACTTGCCAATGAGTATCATGCACAGCTTTCAAAAAATCGCCATGGTAGCGATATAACAAACGAGCTAAAATAGGATAGTTATCCCACTCCCATGTATGTGCAACAGGTGCTAGTACAGCAACTCTCAAAATTTCAAGTATTTCTGTCGCGATACGCTCTTTCTCTCTGTTATGATCAATTCTTCCGCGTGACTTTGAGTTTTGATGGTTAGCCCACAATCTCATTTGGCGCTCGTGCTCCAATTCGTAATCTTGCTCAGTTTTAACCGTTGGGCGCACGCGAGTGCACGCATCCAAAAAATCTGCCACGGATTGATGATACTCAAAAGCCTGACTCATACTTATGCAAGGATGACTTTTATAAAAAATAAATAATGAACAAAAACTATTTTTATCAAAAGAAAGTGTTAAATGAAATTCTGCCGGTTAATGTTAAAAATGCTGTTTCTTTAACAAAAGCGGATATTGTTGAAAATGTCATAATGTTAAGAAATCAAGGTGTAAAAATGTAGAATAAGAACTATGGAAATCTAAAAGTTGAAATTTTAAATCAGGAAAAAAAAGATTAAAAAAAAGTCAAAAATAAATTTATGCCATCCTTTCTCTTCCGGAATATAAATGTGAATGAAACTATTTTTTCCTATTACATTTCTCAAAATCTAACCTACATAATAATTTTCAACGGTTTATTCGTTGGCCAACCAGTTATGAAAATTTTAAAATTTTGTACCGCGTTTTTTACTCATTTAGGTTTAAATTTGGTTCGTTCCTGTTTTGTAAAAACGTCGCTAGAAAGTAGCAATCAAACGGGAGCAATTATTAAAAAAAGAAACAAAAAAAAACACTGCTTATACTGCTTGAACACAAAAGTTTCTTATTATTATCATCTTTTTTTGATTTAAAATTTGACTTTAAGAGGAATTTCTGAATATGAACTACACCGATTTCATTCTCGACATAAACCAAGGAATGGAATTTATATGGACAGCCGGGTACGTCACATTAGTTATAAAATTACCAGTTAAACCATTGACTTATTTAAACTACGCGCGTTTTTTTTCTTACTGTTTATCACCCCTAACGACTTTAGGCGTTCAAGTTTCCATGCCATATTTATCTAGTAAAATACCAGAAGCTAAAATAAAAAAAAAACATATTATCTTTGTGACCGTTAACTGAGGAATTAATATGTATTATTTTTTTTTCTCTAGTGCAAAATTCATAATACGGATCAATGGGAAGTTTCCCTTTTTTTCTCTTAAGAATATTATATATTCTCATTTAAAAAATTTTCTTTTATTTATTTTATTTCAAATCACTATTTTTTTATCCTCTCAGTGGAAATCATATTCGCACTTAGCTTATGTTTATTATTATGATAATAGATCAACCTACGCACAAAGTTACATAACGTATTTGGAATTCATAAGATTATGGAAAATCTTCCAGAAATTATCTTTGTTAATTTGTTTATTTCCCAGTTAACTTAAAAAATTCTTCAAAAAAATCATATTTTTCAGTCAACTCACCTGCAATGGAATCGGACAATTACTGACAATAGCTTGTTGTTTGGTCACGATTAAATTTGGGGCGTCTGTTTATAAGTTTTTAAAGCTACCCTCATTTCGCGAACTTGTCAATTATCTGACCCTTGCCCTTATTAAGCTCACGCTGTACGTTATTTCGCGCAAAGAAAACGATTTTGAAAACAAGCTTAGAACAGTTATTCGGCTTATGGCCATCAAATTGAACCTATATGATATTGATAGCATTGACAGAATGCTGGTTAATCGACTGCGGGATTTCGAAATGTTTAAATTTTGGGCAAAAATCAATATAAAATTGAACAAACAACAAAAATGCTTTAACTGGGAGTTAATGAATTGGTGCGCTGGTGCTTTTTACATCCTCAGTAACCGAGATAATACGAACACACTTGTTAATATTGCGCAAGAATTTTTGGACGATGAAGTATGGAACAGACTGTTAACAAGTAAGTGTAGCAATTTATTGAAAGCAAACTCTTAGGCTAAGGGCTGATATAGTCTTTCTAGTTTAAATTTATTTTAACGCTTTTTATTTTTTTTTTACGGTACGCCTGGGGAATCAATCACCTTCTTAGTTTTTTTATGGATATAGGGTACAATCTAGTTTATTATAAATTAGAATTGTAAACTATTCACCCACGGATTAAATATGGGGTAACCGCTGGTTAACAAAAAACTTGTTAATTAGAAAAAACACTCTTTAACTGCGTGTTTGTTCGCAAAAAAGTGTGTCTTAAAAGGTTTTAACCCATTTATTTAAATCTTTTATAAAGGTCTAGCTGAAGTAGATGAAACTCAAGATCTGCAACAGCACAACTGCAAACCTGCGGATGCCAAAAATGACGCGGGATGCTACCCAAACAAGCAAGGATGACATGGACAAGCTCAGCTTTAAATGACAAAACCATCCTGCGAAAACAACAAACAAAAAATTCTTCCTGTTAACCAATTTTTAGTTGACAGATTGAATTTATTATCTCGAATTCTATTTATTTATCATTAAAAATTTATTAACCGGAATTCAGATAAAAAATCTTCTGTTTTAAGAAGTCTGCAAATAAAACAAAAAAAAAAAAAATTGAAAAACTATGCCTGCTTTAAAACACTGTTTATTCTAAATAAAAATCACACGAAGTAAAAAATCAAAACCATTAGTCATTTTACTTTTATCTTTATTATTGCCCTTTTTCTGTTAAAATTGTTAAAGCGAAATACACAGAATGCCCCTTTAACCGACCACCCCTTTAACTGCCACTTTTGGGCAACATTTTTACATGGGGAAGTTTTTAAAAAATTTTAGTGGCCGGTAAACGGTGCATCCTGTGTTTAGTCATTATCTGACTATTAAGAAATTGATTTTGGCCACCAGGGCCCCTAGAGAGCTGTTTGAAATATCCAACCTACGCAAAAAAAACGCCAATGGAATTCTCTCGAAAAATTGAGGGGGTCAGCATTACCAATTCTGCCCTACGGGGCCTTCTTATGCCTTAAATCGACCAAAAACCAAGTCGTGTCCATATATGCACAGACTTTTGAGTTAAATTCACATTTGTGATCTGGTAAACATCAGTTTAAGGGAAAAAAACTAAAACTTAGGCCAAGTTCAACGAGTCACCTAATATGACGTAATAATGAGTCATAAAACCCTAAAATTCTCGAATGATTTTCAAGTTCATCCCAATAGTTTAGTTTATTCCCTATGATGATCGTTTTTAAACATATCCTATAAAACCCAATTTCTCTCTCATTAATCTTTCTCCATAACTTTTGTTTCTCTCTTAGATTTAAAATATCAATAACTACAATATGTCCCAAAAATTAAAATTAACGATTTTTTTTTAATTTTAATTTGAACCATCAAAATATTCTCTAATACTTGGTTTCTGTCGATGGGTGACCGCTGGTGAGTTTGAAAACAGGTGAAAATTTCACCGTTTTAATTTTAAAATTGTTTAACGAAATGGTTATCTGGGACGATCTGGTTAAAATGCATTTTTCACGGGTTTTTAACTAGAGCCAGTCAACTCAAAAAATCAGATTTAATCCACTGATTTCTATGCTTGATTTCACTTGTAAATATAAACAATAAATGCGAACTTTCCGAATACTAACATTTTTTCAAATCTTTGTGTCAAAAAGTATGTTCGTCTCTTTAAAAATCATTTAGCACTTAAATTAAACTTATTTATTTATATTATATTCATTACAGTTCCAACCAGGGTTCGGCAAAAGTTAATTTAAAAAAGCTCAACTTTCTTCATTTGTCGAGTCTGAACTGTGAAAAAAAAACTCAACTGTCCTGAACTGCCGAAGTCAAAAGTAAAAAAAAATACAACTTTCCTCAACTTTCCTTGGCAGTTCGAAAGGACTGTGGAGGAAAAGTAACTGTTGCCGAACCCTGGTTCCAACCTTGTGATTTTTTGTTTATTTAAACGATTATGGTAACGTATTTTTTATGCAGCATTTCGTTAACCCCGTTGCAGCGGTATTACAGAGGATGGGTCATACCGTATAGCCGCTGACAGTGGCCTTGATTTTTAATTAGTACGAAAACGCTTGGTTCTATTTGACTAGGTAAATAAAGAGGCGAATTGGAATTCACAAAACTATAACTAGCACATTAATTTTGGTTGACTATAACTTTCGGAATTAAGTTCGGTAGTAGACCTATTTAAGTTAAATAATAACCTTATTTTCGGAAAAAAATCACAAAAAATACGAGAAAACCCGACCGGGTTAGCAAGGCAAAAATTTGTTTAATCACCTATATTATAATTTTTTATAGTATCAAGTCCGGCGAAGTAACACTTAATAGTTTTTGGCGAATCGGAGTTTTTGAGTGCTCGAATTTTCAGATATATAAAAATTTACATTATTTTGTCCTGTGTCTGTTTTATAAATTGTTAGTATAGAGTACGTACTCCTACATTTTGGTCATCGAAAAGAGCGTCCGACAAAGGAGTATCGTCACAAACGGATCATTTTTATATTACGATGGCCCCATTTTGGCCGAAAGAGCGTCCGAAAAAGAAGCAATCGTCGAAAAATGGAGCGTCCGAAAAAGGATTACATCGATTAAATTGGTATCAATGATACCGTATCATGTATTTTTGTCAATACCGTATCATGTATTTTTGTCGAAAGTATAACAGGCTGAAAGGTCAAAATTTATAAATGAGAATTGGACGCAAATTTGCGTCGAATTCTGACTTATTCCGTTTACACTTTCGACCAGCCAAATATTGCCGTATATGTCAATATTTAGTCAAAATTTGCGTCCAAAGGAGACAATATTCCAAAAATAGCCGATACACTAAAGTTTTTTTACTGAAATATTCAAACTCGGTGGAGGATTTTTGAGGCAAAAAAGTATCTTTTATTTATATTATGCAGTCCTTATACCGAAGGCATTTCAGCGCAGAATAATTAAACACAGAAAAATCAAACGGTTTCAGTAGTAGAGAAACAATAAATGGTAGCATTTTGTGAATGCGACACTTGAAATCGCCACTTTAATTTGGTAGTAATTCCGGCAGTCGAATTTTTCTACGATCATAACACCATCGTCACTGTGAAAATCCTCACCACCAAGAAACATTTTCAAATAAGAATAATACTGTAATATCATAAGTGTGTTATCATATCTTATATCCGAATTTTTGAAAAATCCGAAAAAAGAAGTTTGCAGCAAGTGGTAAACATATTTTGAAAAAAAAAATCAAAAAAAGTATTTGGTCACGGTAAAATTGTCAAAATTTTACAATCTTGTGGAGTGCCTGTCAAGGTGGTTAATAAGTCCAATTTTCGAAAAACCGAGATTCATCCGACATTTTTTTTTCTCGACAGAAATGGCGGATAAATAAATCACCGGTTTATATGCGAATTATGAAAATCTACAACGGCAAAAGAACTAAAGGATTAAGGATTTAATTAAGTGACAACATTTTAAATATAAACTATAAATTACTTGAAGCACACACATAAGTCGCTACAGGAACATGAAAATTATCATATTGTCAACTTACGTGCATACTTAGTTTATTGCATCATCAGAAATTATAAGGTACACAATTTGAAACTTTTAACGTTTATGTCGAATCCTGTGTACAAATATATATGAAATACAGATGGTCTAGGTAGTTAACATTTTGTAAAAGCAAAGGTAATAAATTTTCAAATTTTGGTCAATATTATAATATTTTGTGATATACAGTCCCGGCTTTCAAATTGTGCACCCTCAAATTGTGCACGACTGCCAAATTGTGCACATTTTTCGGAAACGCAAGAATTTGAAGGTGAGGACTGTAAGCTATAAAATAACTGAAGGCTTAATACTTTGTATTTGCATAAATTAAATACTTGATAATACATGTATGTCATTGTAAATATGAGATGCACCATTAGAGTTGTTAACTTCATCAATATAAGCATGAAAGACACAGAAAAATGTATATCATTTTAAAAAGCTCGAAAAAATATTATAAAAAGAGAAATTTACTTACAAACTAGGTAAGGGTTCGGATAACTGCCCATGGGTGCATAATGTGCATTTCAAATGTAATTTCAAATGTAAAATAACCGTGCATTTCAAATGTAATGATATAAATGTTTCAAACATATTTTCTAAATCTGGCCAGTTCATTTAAATGGCTCCAATATTTTACAAACTATGATTGGGTATTTCAAACAGAATTTCCAAAATCTCATGCGCGCCTTTGCGTGCTTTACTTTTGACTTTTTTGATAATAATAGGCTGATTTATGCAAAAACAATTGATTTTTGAGGGAATTCATACTTGTGAATTTCACGAATAATATCATAATTATATGTAGTATTACTAATAAGTATTATTGTTATCATTTTTAAAACTTATATTCATCTTCAAACGGTCCATGGAAAATTTCGAACAAATCAAAACCCATAATCAAAGCGCTGTAACCAGTTCCATGACAGAGCAGTCCCACGGTGCTGAACGCATGCGTGAGTAGAGTCAGGACAATGTAGCCCGGCTAAATCGCACGTCTAATCAGTAGTCATAGCAAATAATAACAAGGAGCAAATTTTATTTCGAATTTTTGTCGGGTAGTTTTCACTTGAATAACGCCCGACTTATAATAATAAGTGATAACATCTTTAAATGAAACTGTATAAATATAGTCCCGGCCTTCCAATTGTGCACGACTACCCAATTGTGCACGTTTTTCGGAAACAAAAGTTGAACAATTAGAAGGTCGGGACTGTACATAACTTCAAAAAATAAAATAAAATAAGGCTACGTATTATGTAGTACATAACATACTTTTTTTTTGAGCGTACTCCATGAGACAATTAGGGGGTAGTTCTTGAAATCGCCACATTTTGGATTTCCATTTTTAACGGGTAAGCAAAGAAAAAAAGCCAGATTATTCGTCAAAACAAAAAAAAATCAAAGAATTCTGAAATTTCAATAAACGGTTGCGCACAGCTGCGCGGTAACTTAAAGAGAGCGGAAGGGTGGTTACGACTGCAAGCCATTCCCTTTTTTCCTTAATAATTTTTGCATTGGCGTCCATAATGACCTAGTGATGCCAAAGATAGTTTAAAATAATAAAAAAAGATTGTTTAAACCCCGTCATTTAAGTATTTTTAAGGGTTAAACCGCAAACACACCATATTTCATTATGTGAAGAAAGACAAGTGCAGCTTACAAATGATTAGATTGCTGCAGTGTGAGCATTTTGCATAAATATTTTCGAATATACAGTCAGTTGTTTGAAAATATGACCACTTTTCTAGCAGACTTGGTCTAATAACTCTAGAAATGCAATATTCGGTTTTTACTAAAATGCATATGAGGCTAGGCGTGATACGAATATTTTGGAGAGAATTTTAGAAAAAGAATCCGTAAATAGTGCACATCTAGAGCTTTATTTGGAAAGTTGTTCTGAAAAACTTGCCCATCTTGAAGATTTACAAATTTTGTTAAAAAAACGCACATATAGAGAGACATGAACATCTAGAGACCCATTGCTGAATACTCTTTAGTTGATAAAAATGATCAATCAAAAGTCTTATCATTAATGCCAATTGTGCGAAATTAGTGGCCGCCAAAAGTGGCCGATTAACGGAAGACGATAATAATTTGAAAATAATAGAATTTTTCGTAGCATTTGGAAAATAATAACGAATAAAATCACGAATTATCTTGACCGTATGCTAACGGACAACGTTTTAATTAACATTTTATATACACCTTTGCGAATTCATCCACCCGAAATTTTTGTTCAAAAAAAAATTTTGTTACGTAAGAATGGCCAGATGCGCATTGCTTATCATATATTGATAAAGGTTCCTTGAAAAATTTTGCTCAACATTTTTGGTCAAAATTCCGGCCAGATAATAACTAGCCAGATAATTGCGCTGGACTGTATTTTTTTTGATTACTTTCGTTTAATAATTCTTTATGTGAAATTAATCACTGATGCGCCTACGTTAGTTAATGGTATTTCATAAGAACGCATTTTTTGAAAAGTGTATTTATTTTTTTGTGAAATTGTTAACTTACGTGCGTACTTATTGTATTTCATCAAGAACGCATTTTTGGTATACTAAAATAATAAGTAGCATTTGGAAAATCATAACGAATTATATCATGCGTTTACCCTGCCCGTATGTTAACGGACCATGTTTATATTAATATTTTGTAAATGTTTTTTTGTTAAATTTTTAACTTACGTGCGTTGTAACGTTAGTGGATTGCATCATAAAGAATTATTCACAAATTTTCCAAACTGTTAACATACAATAGTCATTTTCTAAATCAATGTTGTTATTAAAGCATTTCGAAACAAATTTACCCAATAATGTAATTAAAAAAGTTAACATTTTGTAAAAATTAACAAACAAAGGTAACTAATTGTAAAATTTCGTCAATAATATTACATTTTGTTACATAAAGAGGAAAAATACATATGGTAACCAGTTGACTGGCAGCCAAAACGTTTTGAAAAACATGCCGGTTAACTGGTTACCCTGCGTTATAGACGACTAAATTATTCCGCTTTGTATTTGTATTAATCAAAAACTCAAAATTACATAAAAAATTGAATTTCAAGGTTTAGGTATTGATGAAGATATAGTATAACATTTTTAAAAAGAGATCGATTAAAATAAGATAACTTTGCTAACCAACTGGTCGAAGTTTGGTTGTTTGTCAATTATTTCTCAGAATATAAACTTCTCAGCCAATTTATTTTAATTTTGGCAGTAAACTGGCTCTGATATTTTAAAATTGTGATCATAATCACAGGCTTTTGTTGCGAAAACAATTGAGTTTTCATGGAGTTTATAATTGTATCTGGAAACCAGCATCATAATAATAAAAAATAACTCCTATATTTTTGTCACGCCAAATGTGTATATGTCTTCATTTTTCACATATCGTTATCAATTTGTAAGTTAAAGCGGCGCGCCTCCTACGCAAAAATATGCATCTTTTGAATTTAAATATATTAATAAGATTACTATTTGTGTAGGAAACGTCGCTTTAAGCTTGTTATCACATTATTCATTATTTGTGAAATTGTTAACTTATGTGTATACTGAGTGGATGAGTTGTATTAAGTAAGTGTAGCGTTAACAAACTTATTTATCCAATACGCTCAATTTGATTCAAAAAATCATTGAGGCAATCAATTTTAGTTCACCGAGATACCTAGCAACGCGAAACGACAGGTAGCAATTTCTTCTTTTTTTTTTATCAAGCAGACAATTGGGTTATCCGCGCAACCAATATTCAAAGTTCACCTTAGTATATTGTTAAAAATTTTAATATTACAATAGCCATTATTTGATTGCCTTAATAACACAGTAAACGTAAGTAACGTTACATTTTGTCATGGAAACACAATTAACTTATTGAAAAACAAGGTAATAAACAAACATAGTTTTGTTTACTGATTAAAGATTCATTACATCATGTTATATGTAATGTAATATGTTATTTACGAAAAGTATGTATTGTGTAGCCGGCTATAGCCCTTATATAAACTAGGCTTACCTAAGCCAATTTTTTTTTGGCTGGCACACACTAAGCTGTGAAAGCCAAAGTAAATCAAAAAATAATATAAACCCAGCTTTCTTAACATGGCTTAACAGTCATGCGCAGCGTGCTTTCTATAAGCGTCATG
>SCLG01001119.1:0-15957 GCA_004367875.1 Oikopleura albicans
CGTGAAACTGAGCGAGACCTTTGATTGGATATAATATTTTACGGTTATATAGTTATATAGTTATATTAGTATTATATTAGTACGATTTACGCAAAAACGGACTCATTTTTAAAAAATTTCTTGAATACGACAAAATTGAGCAGAGCGAATGAATTACTTTTTGCGACATTTCTATCGCGAAACAAAAAATAATTTACGCATTTTCTAGATAGTATGTTCACAGATTTCTGTCGCTTGTCAACAGTTGGTCGCATTTCACCTTGGTCAAGCAACTAATACGCAACTAATACGCAACTAATGATAAGAACTTATGAAAACAAATTATTTAATGTACAGAGGGTCTCAAAGTAAGCGCCGCGTTCTCAATGTGAGGACCACTTCTCAACATTAGGGTCATATATTAGGGTCATATATTAGGGTCATATATTAGGGTCATATCATTGGAGAACCAAGTAGAACCATGCAGCACCTTTTTTGACTTTTTATTTATTTTATGCTTCATATTGTTCTACAGCGCGTTTAAAGTACCGTATCTTTTTCATTCAAAAAAGAGATAAAAGAGAAAAATTCACCGCATAAGTTGAGAGTTAGAAGAATTTCATACAACATATATTGAGAATTTTAGTATATTTATATATTAAGCTTGTCAAATTATTTTTGTATAGTGACATTGCCAGAGGCAAAACAAGAGTAAAAACTGAAGAAAAAAAGAATTTTCCACTACAACTTTGCTCAAAGCTACTAACGGTTTTTTTTGTCTACAAGAATATTTTTTTTTCTTCAAAAACAACAATTAGATTCTAGTTTTGTCCAATTAACAATTACCGTCACAATACACAGTTTCAGTTAGTTAGTTTTCCAAATAGAAAAGTTTGAAAATTATTTGTTGACTTTTTTTGGCTTTTGAGATTATCCAAGTTATTATACCGCGTTTGTTTACGATTTATAATGGATTTTATTAGTGACCTTTATCAAATTTGACAAGCAAATATATTTATCATGGATCCAACGGCCTTAACGATTCGTCAACGAGGTAATACCGTTTCGTTAGTCAAAGACTCTAATGAGGATGCTATTTTTAATACAACTCCCTCGGAAAATTCTATAATTTCCATTTGTTTGCCGCCTTGGTCCATACTGTGCCAATTTGTTAACCAAGGCAAATTTTACTCTTTTCGCCGCCGTATGGCTAAACATGGTCTCTCAGGGTGTCCCCTATTGGATCACGAGCGTCAACGAGTATATCAAGGTCCTAACGATAGAAATCCCACTGTGGAAGAGTGCGCTGCGGGCATGTATGTACTTAAACTTTTGACAGAAGAAAATTGGGTAAAATTTGCTAATACGCTTGGACCAGCTTACATACATCCGCTTGACCCCCACTATGAGTTTTTTAGATCACCGATTATAAAAACAACATATTATCGAACTCATAATGGGGATGAAGAAAATAATATTCCCGAAGTTTACGCTCGTGTCCCACAAGATCTCTCGGAATATTTTCGCGCTGTTCAACTTAATCAGGAAAAACGCCGTGACCAGTTTAAATACAAACAAAATTTATATGAAGGTCATTCGGTTAGTCCTGAAGAGCCTGCACCGGTCTTAGCACCACGTTTTGGCAATATGGATAACGGTGAAGTTTTTGAAGATGAAGATTTAACCCCTTTTTCGACTGACCCGGATATTTGGACACAATATACCGCTACCTCTCGTGTTCATATTGCCAATGAACGTCGTAAAGCCGATAACGCGGAACGTGCGGCTATTCGCCAAAGAGCCAGAAACGGTCAAAATGACGGCAATAATGGCGGTAACGCTCCTAATACTAATCAAAATTTCAATAACAATCAAAATTTTGCCAACAACCAATGGCGTCAAGATATTCCGGGTAGGGATGCTCAGTTAGCCCAGGTCACGGATGCCTTAAATCCAGTTGTTGTAAGAGAAATTCAAGATTCTTTGGCACAGCTTCATACAAACCAAGAACAAATTAGAACATCGGCTGTTACGCGTCAACAACATGACCAACAAGTTCTGCAAACTAATATTGCTAACCTCACAGAACAATTTTCGGCTCGAGTTGGTCAAGTTGAAAATACGGTCCAACAGGTACAGGATACGGTGAATGCTAATCATGATACATTAACGGGTTCGGTTGATCATATTAGATCTACTATGACAGCCATTGATGCTGGGGTACAGGAAGGTCGTGAGACCATTTATGCTCATGTCAATCGTAACCATCATATTACACAAACTGCTATACAGCAGATGTCGCGAGAAAATGACGAGCATCACGCACGCATCCCTGTTTTAATTGGTTCGGCCTCACGTTTAATATGTGACCAAATGTCGGATAGACAAACCGCGCATGAAGACCGAACCCAAAATTATATTAATAGAGGTCTAGATATAATTGCTTCACGTGTTTCTCAGGTCCCGCGACAGCGCTCTTTACCGCCATCCCGTAATGTATCTGATAATTCAGAAAACATGGATGAAACAAATTTTCACACATTACGGGATTCAGATATGGACGCTTCGGGCGAGCCACGAGTTGCACATGTTGAAGATACTGTTCCTGTTAATGTACCAGAAGTTTCACCCCCACCTAATTTATTAATTGATCCAGATCCTTTAATTATTCCACATCCAGCAGTACCGGTCCCGTCCACACCACCTGTACCTGTTATACCGGCGGCGCCTTCTATCAGTCCGTTGACTACAGCCACCAATCATTTAATTGAAGCGGCCACGGAATCTATAGGTCAGGGTGTAGCCGACCTTCAACGCAATTTATTAGCAGGAATTGAGCACGCCATTGAGGCTATTGAACATGTCACAGCTGACCATGACACTTCTTCCGTGACTTCAATAGGCTCAGGTGGTGTCTCGGAGAGGATTAATCAAATTGAGCGTTTAAGTAACAGTGTTGTTGCTCATACTATACCGGATTCGGACCCTGATCTTGCCTTTTATTGTAAGTCAGTACCAGCTCCAAAGGATGCATTATGTACACTACCGTTGGTCACACTTGGTACATGTACATATTGTTCAAAAGCATTTCCACCTTTGTTAAAAATGAATTGTGACCATTTGTATCACAAAAAATGCTTTAAATTCAAAATACGTCTGAGTATGACTTGCAGTATGCCAGATTGCGGTGCGAGTTTGGCTTATGTGAATAACCCTACATGTCCGATTTGTTTAATTTCTTTAGCAGATGGAGACAATGTTAAAATATCTTGCGGCCATTTTATGCACCGTGCGTGTTTACAAGCAGCGTTTCGCAATACAGTCCCTAAGCCTAATAGACGTAAAGGTCGTTTTTTTTTCAAATGTCCAGAATGCCGCAAACGGATGGAACCGTTACCCGTAGACTTTCCGACTTCAGATTCTGATGATACTGTTTCTGTAGATCCTAATGATGCACCAACCACCTCGGGTTTATCATCAACAGTACCAATAGTATCTGATCAGTCGGCGGCGCCAGAGCACACAAATGCTGATGATTCAGTCATTTCAGACCCCCCTATGGAACATACATTAAATGTAACGAATGTTACGCCTAATGTTACTCCGGAAGCGTTAACTGCATTGTTAGAACCAACTATGCCCATTCCGGACCTTACGGTTAATTCTGACCTGACCTTATCGGATATACGCCCAGATTCTGATTTGCGAGATGCTTCTTCAAATGTGTCTCAAGAAGAACAAAATATCTCTATTTTGGATCTACTTGATACAAACTCCTCTGCCCCTACAGAAGTCTCTACGGTAGCCTCTGCAGTTACAGATGGACCTCCAGCTATTCCCCTTACTTCTATTACTGATACACCATTAACTCGTAATACAAACACGAATAGGAATATAGGTGGTATTTTGCCTGGTGCATCATCTACACCACGTCCAGCTAGGTCGCAACGCCGTTTACGGGATGAAAGTCCTATCCGCTCCCGCAAAAGTTCTAGAGGCGAATGGTTTCCTCTCATGGAAGGAACAACAATTCAGATTATATATAACGGTTCTTTTATTTATAAAATTAAGAGTTTCAACTGGGATGAGCCTATTCCATACATTGTTCCCCAAATATATATTGCTGAAGCGGATAACCTTTCAGTTTCTACACAAACGGTTCCTGAAATTCCATTACCAAATTTCACAGCTGACCGGTCCATATCCAGACTAGAATTTTGGCGACGAGTTCGTAGGCGTGCATATTTTCATGAGCAAGTTAATGTGGATACTACAGTATCAACACAAACTACTCAACAAGATTTTGATGATTCAATTGAAAATTCACGCACGCAACCCCTTGAAGCCGATATTATAGAGGATTTTTTAGCGTTTACTGTCAGTCCAGCTCCAGACGATCCTACACCCGGACTGACAGTTTAAAAACTTTTTCGTCACTTCAAATTTTCAATTTTTTTCAAATACGACTTTTATCTTTGCCTCAATTTACTCTGTTTTTTAATGCTTTATGTAATTTACATAATCATCTTGCTTTTTGCCCATTTTTACAAAAACTTATGACGTCATTATTTACTGTACCGTTTCACCCAAAATTATATGCTTTGCTTTTGGATTCATTTCCGGACAAGATGTCTCAATATGTTTTAATTGATGCTCTCCAAGCCATTATTTATCCGTTTATCGCTTCAAAACAAGGATTGTTCAACTTATACCCTTATTTCAATCACACAAATTTTGAATTCCAAACAATTTTAAAAATACTAGAAAATGTTTTACTTTGTCCGATTGAGAATTATAGATCCCGAAGGTCACGTATGTCTAATAGACGGCTTAATCCGAATCCAAATGATCCTATGGCTCGTATTTTTTATGATGATACATATTCGTCGATTGCCCGTCTTTGGATTCACAGTAACAGAGAATGCCTATTTAGATCCGACTTAAATACTATTTACAGTACGGTTTCCTCTCGACACATGTTAAAGGGTACTTTTCTAGCTAACAACCGTACATTAGAACTTTACTCAGGCACTGTTTTTCAGTCATGGACTGATGGTCAACATATATACAGAGTCCCTAGACAAATTGATGATCTCAATTTGGATCCAATCCCACACGACACCTTTGCCTCGGTGCCCTGTATTTGTATTAATTTAAGGTCTGGTTCTAGTATACGGATTCATCATTTTTTACGTCTCATTCCACATACCATGATAATTTTTTTGCAAGATCTCGGACAAGTTCAAAAACGGTTTTTTACACAACCCGGTTACATTGATACACGGTATAAGTTAATAATCCCAAACAGTTCTTTCCAACTTAATAGCGAACAGCTCTTTACTGCCATTCTAATTCATGAAAAATTCGAGCATCAGTATAAACAAATCAGAAGTGTTTCTATAGAAACGGCTATAATGATAACGGACAACTATACAAAAAAATCCATTAAAATTTTCAATTTCTACAGGCCTCCTGGTAATCCACATTTCTACACTCCCCCTCGTACTATTATATCATATGGTAAAGAAATTGCCGATATTATGGCCAAACATAATAACAACAACTCAATTTTTTTGGGTGATTTTAATGTTGACTTCTCCAATAATCGAGGCCGGGTTCAAGAAAATATTATAAAAAATGATATACTTTCGGCCCTCACGGACCATTCTTGTCCCATTTTAGGCCAAATTACCTTTGAGCATTCATATAAGGGGGAATCTTCTATAGATTCTATATGGTGTCCAAATTATGATTATAGCCCTAAAATAGAGAATATTTCAATATACGACAAAAGTATTTTCGTTCCCAGCATTACCGATCATCTGGGTATTTATTTTGATCTTGTTTTATCCGCCGTTACTCCACCATCTATTATTTACAAACGCAAACAGTTGCATGCAGAAAAAATGGGTTCTCCAACAAAAGATTTTTTACAGTTAATAGTCACAGCCAAAAGGATGGTTCCGAGCTTTAACGAGTTTTTTAATAATAACGATGGTATTACTATTATAAATCAATTTCCAGAAATGATTTATGACTTGAATAACAAAATTTTTCCGGTGATTCCACACCCTTTTGTTAAACCTAGAGAACGTAGTTCAAATTGGACTCGTAAAACGTTAAAAGCTCACAACCACTACCATCAGCTCTATGCACAGGCTAAATTTTTAAAAGATTTTCAAGTCGCTCATAACATACAACCAGTTATTTCGTTATTCAATGATCCGCCGTTAGTCGTTGCCCGTCGAAAAATGGAAAAACTTAAAAGGTTAGATTACCGAAACGCCATCAAAAAGAAGTTTCTTACTTCCACGCCGGGCACTTTTTTCAAAATTTATAACGATTTTTTAGGAAAAAACTCGAAATTACCGCCCACGATAAATGCTAACCAGTATCAGTCCTACTTCAACCAACTTTCATTTCGCTTATGTGAGATACCGCTTCCTGAACCGGATAGAATTTACCCTGGTCCAAAATTCGAGTTTTTACCGCTTTTTGTTCGTAGTAATAGATTCAAATTGAGAAGTACTTTTCACTTAATACACCGATCATGTTCTGACAAAGCTCGAGGTTATTCAGGCTTGAATACCTCTTTTCTTCAACACTTGCCGATTGAATATGTGGGTTTTATCAATACCTTTATAAATCGTTTTTTTGGACAAAAAATTATTCAATATCCGGAACACTTCAGAAATGTTTTATGCTTCCCTGTTCATAAAAGAGGTTCGAAACTTGACCCTTCAAATTATCGACCTATTGTGGTCGGAGACCCTTTTGTTAACCTTGTTGAAGCGGCTGCGTATAATCAACTAAATGATTACTTTGAAACAAAAAAACTAAAAGATGACCTACAGTTAGGTTTTAGATCTAACAGACGCACCACTCAGGCCTATATGTACCACCACCGACATGCTTTTGCTTCTAAAAAGAAATTTTTTATCACCTTAGGGTTGGACCTGTCTAACGCCTTTGGGTCTAGCCAGTCCAATATTGTCCTACAAAAATTTTCCCCTTATGTAACTAATCATGTTTTGTCATTTATTCAATCATTCATGATTCCATTGAAAATACGTGTTTTGGCTAATGGTGTACAATCCGACCACTTTTCTATAAACGGCTTGTCCGGTCTTGGAGCACAGGGAAGCAACTTAACCCCCTTCGTATTCTCAGTCACAATTGACCATGTGTTTCGTGAAATTAGGGCGGATATGAATAACAACAACACGTTTTATTCAAAGTTCGCTGATGATGTTTTAGTCAGTTTTACGGGTGACTCTGCGGATATTATTAAACAAAACGTGGACAAATATTTGTCATACTTTTCTGATGCTATAAAAAAATTGAATATTAAGCAAAATATTTCAAAATTTGAATTTATTACGAACCATCCGGACTTGACTTTTTTAGTTGTAGAAAATCATACTATTCAGGCTAAATCTCATATCAAACTTTTAGGATTTTATATCGACAAAAAATATTCTCCTGAAAAGCATATTGATGTTTTGAAAGGCAAATTATCTGCACATCGTTACCGGTTAAAGAATATTAAAGATTTGTTCAATAAAAACGAAATTTTGCAACTAGTTAACGCCTACATGTTAGGTACTGTTAACTACTATTTGGTGCCTAACCCTATGTTGACACAACCACAATTGAGAAACCTACAAAGTCCTATAAATGACTTTTTGTATGACTTTTATATGAGGGTCGAAAAATTGGATCATAGACGGTATTTTAAAAGACTAGGTGGTCGTATCGTTAGAATAAGCTACCCCTGTACTCAAGCTAAACTTTTAAATTATTTTACGATATGCAGTATCGAAAATAGAGAACGTAGCTTGAAACTTTCGGCTCTAAATGATATGATTTTGCGTCCAGATGAGCCTATGTTTTTAAAAGACATTATGATTAATGCTCTCGTTACTTTGCTCAGCAGTTCACATTCATCTCGCCGTGGCCTTTATATACGTAGACAACATAATGAAGATACGGCTCAATTTTCAGATAAAATTTGGAAAACTTTTCCTTATAATAGTCTAACATTACTGACCAAAATACCGAGAGAACTACAATCAATGTTGGGTCAGTCAAAAGCAAAACGGGTATACAAAAATTTTTTCCGATACATATGTCAACACTCTAACAATTTTCCGGGCACGGACTGTAGTGAATGTGGTTGTAAACAGGATGGTTTTATTTACCCTGGCATGTATGTCGGTTTTGATTTTGACCGACCCTTAAGGGATATAGATCGTGACCCAGAATATGTACCTGAATTAGTACATGAATTGCTTTCACTTCTTAGGGAACATTGATGAGAACTTTTTTTAACTCGTAAGGGGCAATATTGATCATATAACTCAACGACGCCACCATGGCCTTGAAACTTTCTAATCGATTTTTGCATTCTACTTCATTAAGATCAACGCCCATACGATTGAAGTCGAGAGTCATTCTGTTAACACTGAGTACACCCTACTCAAGAGTTATTTTTTGATATAAATATTTTAAATATTACCACTCGATTCCAATTTTCAAATTGCCATGTTAAAGTCCGGTATTTACTCAGCAATCTATCGTGATACTGGAGCCGATTTTTCGCCACGAGCTGCCGTAAGGCATTCATTTTCGGCTCGTACTTTTGTCCAAATAAAAAATCGATATAGGCTAAAAAAACATTATGGGACGAGTGAAGAAAATTTTTTTTATATGTTTTTTAATTATTTTAATGCCTTTTGTACTTAAAAACCGTCTTCCTAGAATAAATTTTTTTTCCGTTTTCGGCTTAAAAATTTTTTTTGAAAATTTTTTTTTGAAAATCTTTTTTGAAACACTTTTTCTTTAGACTAAGTATATAACACATATGGTCTTAAAACAAATGTTATAAACCTTAATTCAAGGCACAAACAATTTTTTAACCATTACTTACCCATATACTCCCACGAGTGGGTTTTTGTTGAACAAATTTTTAGCTCCATTTGTAAATATGGCCCGAACAAACAAAGCTTTTCCCAAGACCCATAATCATCTACGTTCAAAGCTAGCCAATCAACTTCACGTCCTTCCACATGCTCTTAAATATTCTAATCAATACAACTCTTAACCGCCAAAAGTTCACGTTTCGTAATATTTCTTTCTTGCCGATTTTAAAAATCAACAAACAAAGTTCAGTTCTCCCCCTGTTTACATTATGTGTCCCAATTTTTGTCCCAGTTTTTGTCCTAACTTGCGCTTAATTTTTTTCCGGAAATTAGGGAATACAACATTATTGCATTGTCTTTTTGGCTAAAGAATGGAGATTTGAAGTTTCATAAGGTTAAAAGGGAATAGAATTGCGAAATCTCAAGAAAAACTACAGTTTACTCACAACAATAAATAAGGTTGGTTTCTAAGTACATTTCCGGAAAATTTGTTACAAAAACAGAATTAGGTTGACTTTTAAAAAAATACATAGCAACCTAATTTTATTACAATTTTTTCACGAATTTTTTTCTTAAAAATTGGTTACTTTTTGGTCGACTTATAAAAAATCAATAATTCAACCAAAAAAGTTTTTTTGAATATTTCTTATGTAACCTTTTTTACAAAAATCATATGGTCAAATGACAAAAAAATTAAAAAATGAAGACTGAGGCCCTTCAAAAAAACTAATCCTACACGCTAGGATAGAATAATAAAAATTATAAAAAGTTATAAATATTTACCATATGATTTACACAATTTTTTCGACGATGTTACCATGTCCATAATGCTCCGATTCTGACTTGCGATTATCATTTTTACTATTTCTTGATTTTGCTAATAAAACAAAATTATATTATTATTACACACGACTTCATGATTTCAGCATAACCCGTTATATTGCATTACGCCTTACATGACTACAACAAGTAAAATTCTCTCAATATAGTTTTTCTATATACCTTTTCAGTTTTCCGTATATGCCAAGTTTCTAATTTTTTCTTAGCTCTTTTGGTATCCTCTTCGTCCAAATCAGACCAAATATGGGTACCCCCCTCTATCCAATACCAGCCAAATTGTATTTTGCTATTTTCATAATCGACATTGTGATAATAATGGTCACAATACGGATAAACAGGGGCCAAGTACATTTCATATTCACTACATAATTTTCCGTCTTTGTACAAAATTTTATCGTACAATTCAAACAACATTACATGGGTGGTGCATATTTCAGGGTCTGTCAAATTTATGCACAAATATTCAGGCAATATAATCATGTCCAAATCTTAAAATTTATTTTTATGAAAATGTTTCTCTGTACAAAATCTCAACGGAGAAATGTTTTTGTTAATGAAGACTTGTCTCAATAAACTGAAAACGTTGCAAAAAATAATGATAACTCCACAGTCTATAATTTGATATTGATAAATAACTTTGTTTTTTCTTGTCTTTTTTTTCTTCTTAAAAATTAGGACGTATACTGGTGACTCATAGCGGGCTTGACTCATTCTTGTCGTTTAGAGTTTTGGCCAATTCATCAAACAGCTGGGTATCACGTTCGCTCTTCAATTTCTAGAAGATAATAATGATACTTTTATAAATAATCATATTAAATTGCCATACTTTCGCTTGACATAATATATAAAGCACGGCCTTTTTATACGACATATTTTGAGATATTTTTGAGAAAGAAACAACAAGGTAAAAGTTATTAATATCAAAACAGTACTGTTAAGTTTTTTTGGGGATTTTTCTATGATAATAAGGTTTTTATGAATGGTCAGTTCTTGTAGAGCAATTTTTGGCTGATAACAAGGTATACAGGTCAAAAATATGGGGTTTCTTAATAAAACAATTCAAAAATTACGAACAACCTATAATATTACCTCATATCGAGCGGTTATGGCATCAAAATCGTATTCCATACTCTCCGTAAATCCGGCCAACTTTGATAGTTTCACTTCAATTTTTTTGCCTTCTTTACCCTTCACAACAGTGGCAGCCTTTTTTAGCTCCTCATGTGTTCGTCCGCTCTTTTCCTCCACCATAACAGGGTTTAACTGCAAATTTGCCCCACAAAGATCATATTTTTCGACCGAGATGGGCAAAAACATCTTGTTCTCAGCCAAAAGTTTCTTTTTATATTTCAAAATTATAAATCTAATATTAGATTTTAAACTTGTTTGGTTTAAACATGCTATTAAAAACACGCTATAATATTTTATATAAAAAAATACGCTATAATTTTGTAACATTACTGGGTAAAAAGGGCCATCTCCTCATTCAACGATCCATACAAACATGAAGCATGTGGTCCCTCTTCTCCCACAAAAATATCATGGATACGTTTTTGTGCCACTTTTTTGGCCTCCGCCTCCACATCAAACAATAGACAGGCTTGATAAATTTTAAGGGCCTGCTTTTTATTCTTAATTGCGCCGGCCAAAGCAAGTTCTAGCGCTTTTTGTACGGACAAGGTGCGCTCAAATCGGCTTAACTCCGCATTCCGCATACAACATATACCAGAGCTGGCTTGTAATTGGACTAAATCTTGGGCCCGTTCGGTATGTGCCGATATTATTTTTGAGCTTTTTTCGAATGAGTCCTCTACATAAACCGTCAGCTCCTGTATTTTGGCCAAAATTGTTTTTTTGTCCAAATTCAACTGTTGTTGTACAACGGTTTTTAACTCCTCAAGGGTGCGTTGGTTGTACGTTTTTAAGGTATCTATTTCGTTTTTTCGTTTCAAAAGTTTATATACTAAGTACACTTAAAAATAACACAAAATTGATGTTTGGTTTTTTTTGTTTTTCTTGGAAAAAAAGCACTATGAAACAAGTTTAAATAAGTGTGTAAAAATATGGTTTTTTGTTCAAAAAAAACGTTCCTTTTGCGTACTCAGCCCCTGTCGAGATACCTTCTAAAAGATCGGTCTCTACCCCCAACACGTCCATTTTGAGTAATTTTTCTTGCTCCTCCGCGTCCAGAAAAATCTCACCCGCCAAA
This sequence comes from Oikopleura albicans, assembly GCA_004367875.1. Lineage (NCBI taxonomy): Eukaryota > Metazoa > Chordata > Appendicularia > Copelata > Oikopleuridae > Oikopleura > Oikopleura albicans. The sequence goes on from SCLG01001119.1 coordinate 11,950, forward strand.
TCGGCTGCCAACTGAATTTTAAAATTTTTTTTGAAGATAAAAAAACACATTTCTAGGCTTTTTTATAAAAATTTATAATATATAAGGATACTATATATAAACATATAAGGGTCATATATAAAAAAAGGGTCACAGTACTGTTTTTATTAATCAGTTTAAAAAAAGATGGTTATTTCTTCAGTGGAATCTAATTTTACGAGACAACAAGTCCTTACGGCCCAACACAAATTGAAACATTTTGTTCTAATTATGCACAACTATCTAGAGAACACTACAGCTGAACAGAGTGATCAAGGTTTTATCATAGTTGAAACCACAAATCTCACAGAAATTGCTGAATTACTCTTAGACGATTTCTATTTTCTGCCTTTTGATACAGCCAAAGATTTCATTGTTCAATTTGAAAGTTTTGCGGCACTTATTTTTCAAAAACTCTCTCAGGGTATCATGGCTAACCGCTCCATCGCTGTTGTTATTCACAACAAATGTGTGGAACTGTTTAATCTTTCTGAAGCAATAATCAATGCACGAAATTATTATTTTACTACAAATTTCACTCCAGCGGATTTTGCTTCTAACATTGATTCTTGCTACAGAGAGCTTACTAGAGTTTTTACTATCAACAACAATGTTTGGAATTTATAATTTAAAAATATACACGCGATTTAAATCATATTATTATATACATTAGGATGCTATGATAATTTGGAATACTTCTTCCACACTTACCTTCACTTTTTTATCTTCTACCACACTGTCTACAGTGTAGCTAGGTGGTGTCACCATATTCTCATGTGCAGCCATTTCTGGAATTTGTAGCCCCAACTCTGCCATTCGTTTTTCAATCCCCAGAGTCGTTTCGCTTACCAAACGAATGTTGCGTCGAGTTATTGCTTGACGAGGCACCATACCAAAACGAGGCACATTTTGGGCCACAACTTTCGCATCATTCAAACTGTGCTCAATGATCATTTGATAGTTGACTTCAAATGATGCTTGGGCATTCACAGCCAGCAATCGCTCAGCCATCTTGAGTTCATTTTTACGAAGTGTTTTTAGTACACTTGATAAAAGTGAAGCACAAACTTGCAGTCCCCAATAATCAAAAAACGGTATATCTAAAAATTATTTTTCACATTTCTTTACTTTTTTTCCACGTTACCCTAGACTTATACCCTTTTACAAAACCTTATCTGTTATAAAAAAAGAGAGCTTAAAAATATTTCGATTTATTTATTTATCGTTATCTGCAAATAAAAATTCATGTTGAATTAAAAACCGTCTTAAAATCATTCTAGAAAGTCAAACAAATATTAGTTATATCATATAATATGATGTTTTCAGAAAAATTACAATTTATGATACACTTGATAAAATTTTGGACACGCAATTTCTGAGATACAATGATATTTTTGCACTTAGTCAGTTTATACAAAATATTTTTTTCTTGCTTTATGCTTTTTATTTACCTGGGTTGTTCATAGCATCCATAGGCAAAGGACGTTTGTTCAACCGAGCCTCTCGTTGCCGGAAAACAAGTATCATGCCTACAATGCGTCGAAACATTTTTTGAATTTCTCCGTTGCCCATCCCGTCCAGATTTCGGATTAACGTACCAGCTGATCCGGTATAATCAAAGGACATATTTTTCAAATGACTGGCCAATGATGAATGGATATTCATCTTTTCGGATCCAACTTCAAACCAGTCACTGACTATAGCTCGTAACTGTGCCCAGTCGCCATTAATATCGACTTTGTCTTTTTTAGTTTTTTAATTTTGTTTTTTAATTTTGATGACTAATTTAACAAAAACTGTTTTCGATTAAGGTCAAGATGGTTAAAAATTTTTTTTAATTCTTTATTCTCAAAAAAAAAGGGGAATTTTTAGTATATAAAAACAGGGGAATTTTTTTTGGGATAGACTTTTTTGTCTACAACGTATTATTAAAGGAAATAACATCACCTTAGAATATGGTCTAATTTGGTTAATTTCTAACCAAAAAACTAACCTTGATACAATAGCTCCGAAACCCACAATTTTTGGGCGTTTTTCAAGAAATTGATATCAAAAGCCCCGGTGTTTATTGCATAAACATAATCATTGTCTCGAAGTTGATGATTATCTTCTTCCTTGGCATACAAATCAAGACGTTTGATCACCTTCACCGGTTTTTTATTTACATACCTAATAATTTGTTAAAAACTTTTATAAAAATATACATGGTGACATACAAAACCGGATGGGTGTGCTCAATGTCAAGCGCCACCAGGGTCCCCTGCATCAAACTCTTGCTTAACGCCATTCGTTCTTTATCCTCGTCAATAGTTTGCTCGCCTTTACCTGTGGCCATGGCCACCCGTGCGGACAATGCCACCTATAGACATAATATGTTTAAAACAATTTTTTTACTATGTCCCATAACGTATAAAACTTGACATTCTTGACACCTGTATTGGTAGGTAATATATGTTACATGTGCCCATACATGTGTTATGATATGAGTAATGAATGTGGGTGATAGGTTATATATACGTTATGACTCGCAATTATATACGTTATGACTCATAATTATTTTTATATATACAGTATATGCTCTTTTGATTAAAAAATGATCAAAAAAACAACTCAAGGATACATATTTTTTTTCAAAAAACCTAATAGGTAACATACTACGGTTTTTTTAGCAAGATCTGATAGGTTCATTTAAACGTTGTTTAATAATTATATAATTCCAACCAAAAGTATAAACAAAAAATTTTTTTTTTTGTTTGTTCTTTTCTCGATGACTATTAATAACTCACACCGGTACAAAATTTTTTTTTGTTATAACACATTGTCACAACCTACCTCGACTCGTTTCTCGGCATACTTTTCGCTCGAACCAATATATGCCAGTCCTTTTACAGCAGCTGCTGCACCAACCAAAAAACCAGGAAGGGTATGTGTAGCCCCGAAAATGCGATACAAACCGGTTAAATCGTGAAACAATAGCTTACACGTATGACAGCCGGTTTTCACAATTTTCGCACATTCCTTTCGCTCGTCTTCGGTTAGTTCATTCCATAGTAAATGCCCATTTACCATTGGCTTAGTATAACAAACGGGATCGCCATTTGCGTCCACAAACTCGCAACACATGGGCATGGATTTGTTTTCTCGGGCTACCTTTTTCGCCATAGCCAGCTGGCTGTAATGACAATTCCAGATTGCTCTCTCGCACACTAAATACATAGCCTTTAGTTTAAAAAAAGACGAGCGAATGATTAGAGCAAGAAATGTGAAAACAATTTTTTTTCTAAAAAAGTGAGATGAGAAAGTTATTGATTCGGTTATACGGAATGTATGTTTGAAACTCAGGTACGATTATAACAGACTTGATACGATGAGGGTTGTGACAAAAAAAGTCTATAGGCGTTCTAGATTATGCAGGTTTTCTGACAAAAATGTGTATAATCATAATTATTGTAGACTTTACCAAAAAAACTTATCAGAAAGTGCATGAAGACCTTATTATGTTGTTTTTCAATTATAAATAGGTATCCTATTTTTTTATTTTTAGTGAAATTCAACGGCAAAAATGGACCTTCGAAAAAGATATTGGAAACCAAAATAATAGCTCCAGAATGTGAATACAAAGCAAAATGTTTATAATTTTAAAAAAATTTGTATTAAAATTATTTCAAAAATGTGTCTTTAAAATGACAAGTTTGTAGTCATCCGCAACGGCAACTATGTTTACATAATCTGTATTATTTTTCTAATTTTTTTGTGAAAATTTATGTTTGTTGATATTCCGTTTTTTTATTCTACAAGATGTCTTAAACTTTTTCTGGGGCGTACAGGGGGTTTGCACTTCTATTGGGGGAGAATGGTGGGGTTTTTTTTCAAAAACACTTACTCATATGTTCCAGTTTGATGGGTCGAGGCCAGTCCAGATTTCTCATTATATTGCTATTCCAGTGCCCCATGTTGTTTAACTGCCGAGTAAAATCGCACAATTCCGGG
>SCLG01001120.1:0-15953 GCA_004367875.1 Oikopleura albicans
TGGCCAACAAATGTCACCCTGGAGCATTTCAGTGAGTATTTTCTACATAAATTTGTCCAAAAAATAAAAAAAATAAAATTTCAAGGCTATGCTCTAAATCTACTAGTTTGTGTAAAAAATATAAATGAGGGGAAGAAAAAAGTCTTTTGTTAGAAATAAACGTACTAGTTGAACCTGTTAGATACATGTGTAAAAAAATGAAAAAAAGTTTTGTACCATATCATATATATAATAATAAGCTAAATAAAAATGAACTTTTGACGGAAAAAAAAAGGGTAGAATTTTGGTGCTAATAAATGAAGAAGAGCAGTTTTTTGAGCTAAAGATCTATACATTAACTAATTAAATTATTAAGTGTGTAGCCGTGGCATACTTAACATATGCTATTCGCAACACGCCATGAAGAACCGACTCGACCGGGATCCTTTGGGGAAAAAGACACTCCCGTTATGCTGTGAAAAGAAAGGGGCTGATGGTAAAAAAATCTGCTACAATGAGCATATGAAGCCCGGCAGCGAGCTGTTTGCCGACTTGTCAGCTGAGGATCAGGCGGCCTGTGTTCGAGACAACAAGGAAGTTTGCGATGTTTGTCATGTTCTATTTCATGATTTGTCGGGTTTCTACAATATTTCCCGTGCAACAAACACGCTGCCTTCTTTCTTGGTCAATTTAACGGCAGCAATCCGTGATCGGGCCATAATTGAGTCTTCTGGGCGCTATTTTGGCGGAAAAGCAAATGTAAGTTTGCAATTAATCCTATATAAAAAAAAATCCTAAAATGAAGTCTATAAGGTCGAATTGTTTTCCCCATGAACAATAAAGCATATAAAAAACAGCAACAGAGAATTACAACTATTATATATAGTATAAGTATTATACATAATAATTGCAAAAAAAGAAAAAAATGAGTTCTGGACTTGTATTTTTGTCATACAGTCAGAACCACAAATTATGAAAGCCCACTCATGTAGATTTGACCCAAAACAAGCTTCATCCCAATGTACGTTCCCCAGTATTTTCAGTTGTGACCGCAGGATAGGACAGTGGGATGAAACCCTTTTTGCGTAAATCACAGAAACCTATTTCTAGTAATTAACGTCCCTATTTTTTAGTTGTCATTGTCTATGTGGACTGAGTTTGCGACCGGCAAAGGGGAGTTAACGAAAGGCAAAGTTGATTTACGAATTAGCAAGTCAAAAGTGCTGCTCGAAGGAACACTGCACGCGCTGAACGTTCATCACGAGCACCCCCCCCTGTAAGTAGAAATCTCAGGAAAAGTCCTACTTTCTCCTTTCATCGTATATTTTTTTTATATAAAAAAAATTTTAGGACTAAAGATGGAAGTCCCGTTGCCGTAATTACCCGTTTAAACGGTTATGAAGAGGAGGCGGACAACTTCCAAATCCGGAAACATGATTATATTCTGGCCGAAAACACCGGATATTACAATGTTGACTTCTCACGTGGGCTAGGGGAAACTTTTGTCGGTGAAATGGTGAACCCTCAAGAAAGGCTTTTCAACATTTTGTAAAAAAATTGAAAATATAAAGAGTACCACACACTTACACACGCGTAATACAAAATATTCCACATATGTATGTGTAACATACACACATTATCCAGCATAAACGGTCCCTTAAAAAACTTTTGGAACAAATATGCATGAACACGCATGATATAAAATTTTATATAAGTTGGTGCATCACATGTACATACCTATTTTGTTTTCCTAAATTGGAGAGTACCCTAGAATTGCAGCTATCCTATAAATGGAGAAAAATTATTTCCTAAAAAAATATTGAAAAGTTTCATAGAAGGCAACTGGGGCGTTCTTGCAAGCATAACACGTGATTGGTTTTGCAGCGGACCATGGTATAATGGACTTCACTCCAGCCTTGGCGAACATTATCATGGAATGGTTGGTGAGATATATTTGGGAGACCCTAGTGGTTTAAAACAAAATTTGGACGGAATGGGAGAAGGTGAAATGCAACAAGTTTTAAAGAAAATTGTTGGGTTTGTTTTGGTTTTTTTGCAACGAGAGCACCGTCTACGAGTTCGACCCGTCCCTCTCGATGGAAGCAATCAAGTTGGTAAGTTTTGATTTTTTATTGGCCCCCAAAAAAATGGTTTTGTTATAATATTTTTTGAAAGACATGTACATAACCATATGTAAACATACATAACAATGTACACGTATCTCAAAGTCATGTGTCCAACCATACACAAACAAATGAATTCTAAGGTCTTATAAATATAGTATGTATTCTAAGGTCTTACAAGGTTTTCCATACATGTACAAATTAAACTTCATAGACCAAAAAAATACAAACTATTGTGTGCCCGATGATCCCAAAACAGAAAACCGCTTTGTTTAAAAAAAATAAACCACTTTGTTCTAGATATTTGGGGATTCGCCTACTGGGGGTACATGTTTTTGTGTCCCTTGTTCCTCAACAAAATCAATGCGTTACGACGCAACGAATTGGCGGTGGCTGACGAGGTCTTAACGGCAAATTTGAAGGAATCATATTCCTACAATTATATGTTGTTAATTGAAGGGGCAAACAAAAAGGCACGTTTGAGAACCAAAAATGTGCCCCGTTTCGGAATGTTACCCAGTAAGGCTAACAAAGAGTTGCAGGTCCGTGAGGTAACCGAGGCTATCTGTGGTGTGAAAGAGCGACTGAAAAAATTGGGACTTGGTAAAGCTGAAGTGAAGGCCACTACAAATTTTGGTGGATTGAATAGTTACACCATGAAGGACCCCCCAATTGTCAATGAACGCGTAAAGGTAAACAATTTTAAATTCGAATAGCATAGGCCCTACACGAGCACATCTGGGACAGCATTTGGATTCGCTAAGCGAAAGTTGTCAAAAATGAACTCGTGTAGTCGCTGTGTTGCCAAGTAAAGAACTGCAGGTGTTATACCAGGCACTGAATAAGTTGTTTGACCGTCATCTAAAAGTCGATTGCCCTCTCGTAGCACATCTGTAATGTTTTCAAAAAGGTAACCAGCAATAAACGCATTGTATTGAACGGGCGGGTTCGTAAGGATACGCATTGTTTGGCGACAAAATTCGTAAAGTTCCAATGTAAATGATCGTAAGGTCGTGTTGATAGGGAAATTGTAATCGTCAAGAGCAAACAAAGCTTGTGTAGAAACGGCTGACATATCCATATCCGATGGTGCCCTCTGCCAAAAGTGACTTAAAATACGGCCCGAATCTCGAATTTCGACCACACATTCGTTTATTTGCGCATAATTAAAAGCATGAAGCACATCAACGGCAACCATCCTATAAACACGATTTTTCACAAAAAAATTTCAACCTTTCGAACCCTTTTTTCTCAAAAAAACCGTTTTGCCAAAACAAAAAAAAACGAAACAGCCACTCAAAAAATAATAGTAGCCCCTAAGAGCTAGTTTCTCCCTAAAATTGTTAGATCAGTTTGTCCTAATTTTCCAAAATAAACCGCAAAGTTGTATTTTTAATATAAGTAACAATTTCTAGGAAGTGGCAAAACTTGGGTCTTCCATGTATTTGGCCGTAACCGATATGGAGGAACAACTCAAACATCCCTTGCTAGACAAGGATGAAGAAAGCTTCGCCAAACTGTGCACTTTCACCGAAAAATTGAAAGGTAAAGACTCTTTTTTAATATGTTTAGCGTTGAAATTCCGAAAAAGAGCAGAAAACACCAGAAAAAAATTTTAGTCCAAGTTTTGTGTAACCAATTGTTGTGGAGAGAAAAAATAATTTCCATAAATAGGTTTTCTGTAGTTTGTTTTTTTAAAAGGGAATAAATAAGTATTTTAAGCGAGGCCTATATTTGTTTGGAACAAAAAAAACAACACTTTTAGAAACACCTTTTGGAATAGTAGAAAACAAACACTTTTTTTGAATAGTAGAAAAAACTTTTTTTAAAAGTTTAAATGTCAGCTTTTTTTATAAAACTTAAGAAGAAAAAAAACATGACATTACGCTTGTTTGGAGTAAAAAAAAATTCTCTTTTTGAAACCCTAGCTAACTTTTTTACCCTAATAAATGAGTGTTTACCCTATTTTCATGTGTAAAGTTACAAAACTAATTTTTATTTTAAGAGCAAGCGAAGGCGGAGGCCCAAGGTGTCCTAGAGAGCCATTTTAATGGCATGGAGAAGATTTGGGAAAGCGAACTGGCTGGAGTGAAACGGTTCATTGCGAATCAGCAAAAAGAACTCCAGCTAGAGATGAATGCCAGTTTGGCTCGGTGTAAAGAGGCCAAAAAATCATACGTCGAAAAGTTGGGTAAGGTGATTGCACTGCAAGTCAGTGGCACCGTATGCTCCCTTCGAAATGATATTGTTAGCAAATTTCCACATCTTTTGGCTGCGGAAAAAATGCTGGCCAACACGAAAATTGCAGTGTCTGATATGCGCGAAAAGGCACTCGAAATTTTTCACTTGTGCGCAATGATGGATGGGGAGGAAGAGTTAAACAAGTTGGCTTTTAAAACCATTGTTAAACTCTTTGTCGGGGAGCACGGACCCATGGCCGGCAGTCTTTACGAAACCCTGGATGAGGAGTTAAAGGCGTTTTCGAAGGAATGTGTTTTCATGAATCCAAAAAAAATTTTCTAAAAAAAACGTCTTTTTTCAAAGAAAAAACTTCTAAATAGTTGTAAAAAACAAGAATTAATTAAAAACAAAACGTTTTTGTCCGAAAAAATTGAAAAAAGTTTATTTAAAAAAAAATTCCTAAATAATTGTCACCTTGTATCAAACCACCCTTAAAAAATTGATTTTGTTAAAAAAAAAGTTTTTCTAAATTGCTTAATTCTCACGAAAGTGCATTGTCCATGCCATTGGCCAGACAAAATTGTCTGTGATCAAATTTGTAATTTTCCGGGCTTGGACTGATAGGTCTTCTGGAGTAATATGCGTAACAAAATATGGGTTTGAACGCGAAGCCCAATAGTCTTCAGCCTCGACAATATTAACTAATTTTGTCAAAATATCATGAGCAATGTGCGGGTTAAAAACTATGTCATGTTTTGTTATTATGTTTTCCAGTCGAATACATAACTCATAGGCGTTTAATACAAAAGCCTCTTGAGTATTCCCGGTGTCAAAAGTGAAATTTTGTAGTAAGGTCTCCGCGTTAACCGTGTTTTCATTGGTTATAACGTCATTGTTATTCGCATCTTGTTCAATAAAAGAACCCAACTGACCGGCAGCCCATGTTAGGGGTTCCAAAGCTTTTTTGATAGTATCATTGGAGAAGACAGTTGGTGTTGTAGGGTTTAAAATAACCATCCTCAAGTTTGAATAAAGATGACCTTAAAACCAATGAGTTGTATTTAAGTTTTAAACAAAAAAAAAACACATTTGAGGCGCTTTTGAAAGAATGTGGTGTTTTCGACATGGAAACGCATAATAAACTCAATTTGAGCAATCAAAAAGTTGAGTTGGACACTGATGAATTGGGTCAGACCGAGGGTGGAACTCAATTGGTCATCAAAAAAATGGTGGACAAGACCAAAACCCCAAAAGCCGCCAGTTTCGATATTAAAGACTACCCCGGATATGAACAATCCTTCAAAAATCAAAGTGAGACTGAAGATATTTTCGTGTCTGGAATGAAACTCTCTGGTCAAGATATCTACACTTTGTATGAGGTAAAAAAATTCATGAATTTCTGTTCTGGCTTAGAGTTTTCCTTATATAATAATTTCACCGTAGTAGAAAAACCTTAATTGCCAGTGAAACTCGTGCTCTTTCTACCCCTTTTTTTGACAGAATTATGCTGTTCCGGCTTCTGCAAAAAAATTTTTAGTATCAATCATTCTTCTACAAAATTATGTAACTTCGGTCTTTGCGAGTTGTAAAAATTATAAATTAATTGTGTTTTGTTCAGGCAAAACGAACTGTTATTTCGGGCGAGTTAAAGGAGGAGCTCGCGATCATTTTCCCAGACCCTAAGAAAAAAAGTGCGAGCAAAGCTGGTGAGTCATCAAAGAAGACGACCAAAACTGCTGAGCCAGCAAAAACCAGCGAAAAATAGACGAGACCCGCTCAATCCCGATAGAACAAACGACAAATGAATAAAAAAATAAAATAAAAAAAATTAAACTTGTGATTCTGGACCATTAGATTACTTTTCCTAAATTTGATTCGTAAGAGAGAAATAATATTTCAAATAAATTAAGGATGATGATATTTCCGGAAGAGTTCTGTATATTTTTGAGGCAGGAAAATGTGTGTACGCTCCATACGCTATTATTTGAGTTGGAAGATGCATGTTTGTATGAAAATGGCAAAATTAAGCCCAAACTGAAACCATATCTGGCCCCAATATACCCTTACTGCACTGAAAATTTTCATAATTTTGGCGTGAGTAAAGAACAGTACGGGTGGTATTGGTTACAGATAGAAACAGTTTGTTGGTCTGATTTAAATCAAGAGCAGACTGAGGCAGCGATAAAAAAGTTCCAAAAATGGAAAGTTCATGAAAATCGAAAACGCAAAAATGTAAGGCAGTAATTCAATCAAGTTTTCGAGGTGTATTATAAAATACAAAAAAACGCTTGATATGAAAGACGTAATCCTTGTCTGGTGTTTTTAAATTGATTCATTTTTATTAGGGAAGTTTCGACATAGTAGCGATGATAAAGCACCAAAATATGGAAGTAGCAAAGAAATTGTCTAAGACATACGGTAAGTTTTGGCCAACAATAAGACGTTCCTAGGCAATCGGTAGGTCCCTTAAGGACATTCTTTTTTTCAGAAAAAAAACTTTAACCTTCTGTAACTCCAGACCTTCAGTCTAAAACGAGCTTTCTTATTGTTGACTGAAATGCTAAAAAGAAGTGTAAATATATATAAAAAATTGACTGGTTAATTCCTTCTATTTCATACATTGCCACGCAATATACTGGTGTGACCCCAAGGGTGCTGGCTACAAATATCACTGGCACCCTAAAATAGAGAGGAATTCTTTTTTTAAAAGGTTCATAATTAAATTATGTCCATATGACTATAAATGAATTTGGTGAAAGAAAACTGTAATGTTTTGTTCGATTTTATCGTTGATTTGAAATCAAGTGTTTTATTAAAAAAATGATTATAGAATTTGAACTGGGGGTTATAAAACTGATTATTGATGACTATTTTCAATTATGTGATCCTTTTTTTTAATATGAAAGTAATAAAAACATTATAAATACACCCATGATTCTGGGAAAAAATAAAACAAATGATGATAAAAACATAATTATGTACAGAAAAACAGTGAACTTTGTAACTTTTTTTGAAGAAGGTTTTAGGCAAATTCTTATTGTTATAAAATTCAGTGTATATGCACGGCAAAGATGTATGCTGGCGGCGGCAAGAAATTGACAGCGTTGGGGCGTGGGAGAAATTGGTGTTGTTGAGCCCATTAAAGAAACTAGAAAGACATATATTCATTGAGAAAAAAAGTCAAGAAGTAATTATACGTGAGTCCATCTCCCTAACTTATACCTCTCCCACTCATGTCTTTTTTTAAATTTCCATCAACCCTATTTTCGTCATAAGTCAAGCATTTTTTTTAAAGACCTACTTCTGATTTATATTCTTGTAGAATATATTCGAATTATGAACCGTGATGTACACAGTGCCCGACTGGATTATTTGCGACATTATATGCAACGCGGAATTATACGTCTAAGCCCCCAAGCTCTTCGATATTACGAAACGATTGGCCTTTATTATAAACGAAACGTGGAGGTTTGTACTTTGTGATTCAAGTTTTATGGAGGTTTGAAAAATATTTTTTAGGAGGATATAAGAATGTATCATACCACTCGTATTAGTTACTTGGAAAATGTACAAAAACTCAGTTATATAATTATGACCCTCCGTTTAAATATCCGGGATATGTTGATCAAAGTTCCCTAAGAATGCTTAAGAATTCATTAACTAAATCAGGTATGCGGTCGCAATTTCTTATAGTATTAGTTATTCGTCTGGAAAAATCAAAGCCTGTGTACATTGGGGGGTAGATATTCCCGTCTTGTTTGCAACCACACCGTGAACAATCTGTGCCCGGCAAATTATTTGGGTGTTGACAGATAAAACGAAAAAAATTCTTTATTAATGTTTTGGTTCCCACGCGTCCTAAGACCTCCTGTAGCTGTTTGGGCACTATTTTTATCAATTTTAAACTGTTGTACGGAAAAGTTAACCAGATTTTTCTATTAAATTTACGGGTATCACTGTTGTGTGAACGGCGCATGTAGAGGCCTCGGCGATTTGAGACCGAAGTAGAAAACATAGTAGTTAAAGCGTTAACCGCTATATTTTTTAGAAAAAGTGGCTTGTCTGGATTAAGTAGCATATTATTTAAAGCCGACAATTTTAAACTTCGTTCTCGATTTTCCACACTCATGATTTTAAAATAGGCAAGTAAATGTGCCTGAGAGCATGGATAGGATGTTCTCACTAGGCGTCCCCGCAATCTATTAAAAAAATCAGCATAATTTAAATTGTTATAGCGCATGTAAAGGTCATAAAGAAGGTCATTAATTGGGCTCTGAACGCTTTTAAGTTGTGTTTGGGTCAAGAGACAATTAGGTACCAGGTAGTAATTGACTGTACCCATCATATGACCACTAACAAGTTGGATCATTTGGCTTTTGTTAAATAAATCCTTAATGTTGCGTAAACGGTACCTATGAGCAGAAAGGCGGTTTCTAATCAAGTCGACATGTTTTTTGGTCGAAAAATCTTTATCAACATAAAATCCCAAAATTTTCATATGTGATTTTACTGGTATCGTGTAGCCTTGAATAACTAAATGTGTTATTTCCGGGTGATTAGTGATGAATTCGGTTTTACCGATATTCTGTTTGATATTTAATTTGGCAATAGCTGAAGAAAAATAGGCCATATATTTGTTGATGTTAGCTAAAATTACCTCCTTCGAGTCCCCCCCGTATGTGATTACAATATCGTCGGCATATTTTGTCGATACAACATTATCCCGAACTAAGTCTGCCGCGATTTCTTTAAATATATGGTCAATGGTCATAGAAAAAACAAATGGGGTCAAATTACTACCCTGTGCGCCTAAGCCCTGGAGCCCATTGATGGAAAATTGGTCTGAATAAGCGCCATTGGCCTGTACTTTTATTTTGAGGGGAATCATAAATGATTGAATAAAGGAGAGGACATGCTGAGTGACAAATGGGGAAAAAATATCAATAACTATATGGGACTGGCTTGAGCCAAAAGCGTTTGAGAGGTCAACACCCTTAATAACAAAGAAACGATTTTTAGAGGCCACAGTGTTCCGGTGATGGTATATGAATGCCTGGTCAGTGCGTCTGTATGTGCGAAAGCCCAATTGAAAATCATCCTTTAGACCCTTTTCCTCAAAAAATTGATTTAATTGGTTGTAAGCTGCCGCCTCAATAAGATTAACTAAAGGGTCACCCACAACAATTGGTCTATAATTTTTTGGGTCGTTCCTAGAGCCCCTCTTATGTACTGGAAAACAAACGACATCTCGAAAATGTTCTGGGTAAGTAATTATTTTTTGGCCAAAAAATTTGTTAATAAATATCTGTGTAAATTCAACATATTCTATCGGGAGGTGTTGTAAAAAAGATGTATTCAAGCCCGAAAGACCTCTTGCTTTATTTGAGCAATCTCTATTGATTATATGGTATACACTACGTTCTTCACATTGATTATTGCGTACATAAAGAGGGAGAAACTCAAATTTATTCGTCAAATGCGGTGTCGTAGTGGGTGTTACTTCAATAACTTGGAGGGAAAAAGAGAGCTTATTAAAATAACTTTGGTATTGATTTGGGGAAATAGTTGGTGGTAGGCTGGTGGAACGGCCCAAAAAATGATTATAGATTTTAAAGAAAGAGCCCTGACCAGCTGTTAAAAATTTACGTTTGATGGACGCACGATAATCATGTCTTTTAAGTGATTCTACCTTACGACGGGCCGCTTTCAAGATTGAATCGTTACGCAAGGATATTGTAGAGAGACCTCTGGCCAATTGAAAATCATATAAACGTTTAGACTGCGCATATAGTTCCTTATATTTGAAATGAGCAATTCTTGTCCTTTTTGACCAATTAGAAGCACGTTCCCTTGGCCGAATGTACGGGTGTTCGACTAAGGGAAATAAGCTATCATTTATTTTGTACAAAAATTTTGGATACATATTAACAATAGTCTGAGCCGAACTTATGTCAAATAATTCTTTAATTGTAGGAACTAAGCTTTTGGTGGTAATAAGCATGTCTAAAAAATCTTCTGTTGGGCGGCCACCCCTCTCCGCAATTAAGTGTCGACGCCGCATAATTGTTGTTTGTGGAAGAATGTCAGATAACACAAGATCAAAAACGATGCCAAAATGATCAGTAATGGTAGGGACAAAAATATTTTTGTCATAGACTGCTATTTTATCTATATAAGGGCTGTGCAATGTTGTTGGTATCCAAATAGAATCTATTGAAGAACTGCCTATATTTGAGTGTTCAAATGTCAATTCGCCTAAGACTGGACAAAAATGTTCATGTAAGGCTGATTCTATAGTAGCGGCCATATATTTTTCATGTGTTCGTGTTCTGGGGGAAGAAAAATCAATATTAAAATCGCCTAAAAAAACAGAATTATCTTGATTATGTGACATAATAATAGTGGCAATTTCATCAGCATATCTTTTTAAAGTGCGTTCTCCTGAATAAAAAGATGGATTGCCAGGCGGTCTATAAAAATTGACAATTTTTATATGTTTTTTTGTATGGATATCGGTAATTTGCACAGCCGTTTCTATAGAAACACTCTGTAATTGTTTTATTTCATGAGCAAATGACTTGTGGACCAACAGGGCTGTAAACAAATCCTCAGTTGAGTCCTGATATTGACTATTAGGGATATGGAGTGTATAATTGGAATTCACAAAACCCGGTGAAATAAAAGTTGACTTCCTTATTTGGCCTAAATCTTGTAAAAAGACTAATTTGTTGTGTGGAATAACTCGAAGCAAGTGTTCAATTCGAGCACTTGATCCGGAACGCATATTTATAGAAGTGCATGTGTAAGAAGTGTGGCAATCATTTACTGACGGACTTAAGTCCAAGTTGTCCAATGGACGAGCAATTCTATAAATATGTGTACCGTCTGACCATTGTTGAAAATGTAAATCCGAGTAAAGTTCTATGAAGCCATGATTAACTAACCGATTATATTCCAAAATTTGATTTTGTGGTAAATCATGTTGAATATGCACATCCTGTGAAAAGAGGCATTCCCTGTTTATAGTCAACCATATTTGAGATATGTCAAAAAATGAAGCGTCATAAAAAAGTCTTGCTAGTGGGTTTGCCTGTGGGCGAACTGGCCTTAAACCTGATCGCGAATTTTCTATGCCCTTAAATGGTAGCAAAGCGAGAAACAAAAACATATCTTTATTCGTGAATTTTAAATCATAAAAACATTCCATATCCCTGACATAAAATTGTTGAAATGGTAAAATTATTTTCAGCAGAATTGTGAGAAGTTGAAATTGTTGGACGCGGTCTTGGTGAACACATAATAAAGCATGAAAGACACGTCGATTGTATGGACAAGTAAGTAACGTAACAGTAAGGTGTTTTAAAGTACTGTCCGCGAAAAAATATAATTCCACACAAGCATCAAAAAAATATTCGTACAGTTTCGGGTCTAACTTGACGGGATTAAAAATTTCAAAAAAAGTGACTTGACTATTGTCGGTTAAAATTTTTGCGTAATTAGTTATTTGTAAATCGTAATTTGGGTGCCGTCGTCTGATTGTGTGGCCAAGACGGGGTTGACCTGCAAATCTAAAAAAGGAGCCATAGTAAGGTCCAAGTCTGCACGAACATTAATGTGATCATTTTGTGTCTGCGTAGCCTGATTAGGGTCCGGATCATGTAGAGCAGGGTGGAAAATAGCCGAGCGTCTTGTTTGACGCCAAAATTCAAGACGTGTGATAGAACGGTCGGGTTCGAATGAGGTCAAGGCCGTACTATATAGCGATTGCGTGGAAGATGACATTGAGTTTCCACTTAATTCTGACAAAGAAATGTCATTTTCTGGCGTAATTGGTGGTATAGGCTCATCCCACGGTGGACATGCTATATTGTACGTATTTGGACCATTATTTATAATTTGTTGTGAACCTCTCATAACTGGGTTCCATGCGTCCCGAGATAG
This sequence comes from Oikopleura albicans, assembly GCA_004367875.1. NCBI lineage: Eukaryota > Metazoa > Chordata > Appendicularia > Copelata > Oikopleuridae > Oikopleura > Oikopleura albicans. Next base: position 12,225 of record SCLG01001120.1, read on the forward strand.
TTTTCGAACTCGGACCGGGCTATCTTCACGTGATCGGCGTCTGGGTGAAGTAAAAGGGGATGAGGAAGCACCTGGAGCAAACTGTAAAGAATCCTCCAGTGCAACTCGCATTCTAACCAGAGGGGGCCTTGATGAAGTTGACACCGGCCTTGAGGTTGGTGGTGTAAAGTCTTCTGGTACAGGTGCAGGGCCCCTAGAATCATCCGTAATCTGAGTAAATTCTGTGGCAACCGAACCCGTAGCAGGAGACGTTACGTCAGAGACCGATGTAAGCTCAGCCGGTATTGTCGGATCTGTTGGCATAGTACCCTCTGGGTTTATTTGATTTTGAACTTCATTATTCTCACTAATACTACTGGTACCATCTAAAATAGCCTCAGTTGTGTTGAGTGCGTCCCTACTTGAACCCGCGGTGGTGTCTGCAGAGTTGTTAGCGTTATCGGAGTTATCAGTTGCATTAGTAATAATGATTTCTGGTACATCCGTTACCGGTAACAACCTCTCACGACATTCAGGACAGCGATGCATAACTGGGGGTAAAGGAATACGTGTACGGCGTACCCTATTTGGAAGTTGACTTTTAAGAGTAGCATGCAGGCAGGCGCGATGCATCATGTGATTACATGATGTACGGACCGGTTCACCTTGGGATAACTCTATTAAGCAAATTGGGCATTGCGCTCCAAGTAGACCTGATAAGTCTGAACCACAGTCTCTGTAACTGCATGTAACTGACTTCTCCATTTTAGTTGAAAAACATGCTCGGTGGTACAAATGACCGCAATTTGGCATTTCAATGAGAAGTCCGGTGTCAGAGTTACAAAAACAACATTCCACCTGGTGATCATGAGAGGGCAAAGTCGCCGCAAGGCCTGGTGGTGGTTTAATAGAAGTACAGTAGTTATCAAATGTAGGACATGCACCAGGAATATCCATAGCTAAAACCGCACTTTGATTAAGACCAGCCGGAGCCGATTGTTGTAAACGTTCAATCCGCTGAACACGTTCTGAGACGCCACCTTGTGAATGTATTTCTTCAAAATTATCGGTAAGATTGTCTGATAAATTGTTTATTAACAAACTTGAGCTGGCCGATAATTCATTAAAAATATTCTGGGTAGCTACATGAACCGATTGTCCAACGGATGCTTCTAGTATAGAAGCAGCACTCTCAAATAACCGCTGTACCGGGGCAACTATTTCTGACATAGCCTGTGATGTATTTTGGGTAGTATTCTGTATATTTGGGTTAACATTTTCATCTACCTCATTATTTTGCTCCAAAGAAGCAGGCTCAGCGGACTCTACAGTGTCAACTGCATTAGGAGTCGTTATTGGTGTATCCGGAGCAACAGTTGTGACTGTAGCAGAGACCGGTACAAGGGGTGGGACTGTAGTTGTTGGGGCCGGTACAACGGGTATCATATTCGCATTTGAATTATTCAAATTAACAGCACCACTAACTGTGTCTGTATTAGAAACTTGAACAGTAGCAGTGCTGGCAACTTCAACAACTTCGATAACATCAGTAGCAACAGTAGCGGTAGCAGTTGGACGCTCATCAAAAACAAAGGGTGATGGGCTATCTGTTGCAGAAACAGGTGAGTACTCTAATGTTGTTGGGTCTGTTGGGTTCAAACGGGAAATATTTATATTGTTTACAGTAGGGACCCCTTGTTCGTAGTATACAGTTCCATCGGCAAAGTCCATCTGATCAGAATTAGGCCTAGATGAATTGCGCGAGGGTGGCAAAGAACGTCTCTGAGACATTGTCGTAACGATATTTGCCAGCCCTCGATCAATATAGTTATTAGACCTTTCTTCATGATCAGCTAGACGATCATGCATTTGTGAACCGATAACACGTGAAGCAGCAGTTAACATACGCGGTATTTTTTGATGTTGTTCAAGATTTTCTTGGCGAAGTGCTGTTATATCTTGGCGTATATTATCCCTGTGAGAAACTTGCTCCTCCCTTACTTCCGCTACAGCTGACGCAATTTCAGTGGTAACACTTGAAATACTTGAGGCCACATGTTCCTGCATGCCTACTAAACGGTTATCGAGAGATTGACGATATACAGTCTGTTCAGCTGCGGTTCGTGTCTGTTCCTCACGCATTTGTCGTAGAGAATCACGTAACTGAGCAGTCTGTACACGTTCGGTTTCCGCCACGTCTTGCAATTGAGCATCACGCGACGGAATGAGGTCTCGATAATCGTCCCGACTACCCTGGGCCCCTTGTTGGTTATTATTTTGCCCTTGTGCATTATTTTGACCTTGAACAAAATTTTGGCCTTGTAATTGATCATTCATAGGCTGGTACCCTTGTGGACCCATGAAATTACGCCGTTGTTGCTGTACACGCAAAGCGTTTCGAGCGGCCATTTCTTTTCTGCGCGCAACCAGAGCCTGGTGAACCTTTGAATCACGTACATAGGTCTGCCATGTATCTGATTCAGTGGCTAATTGGCGTGTATCAATATCATTGTACACGTCTTGATTATCCATGCCGGCTAATTTAGGGGCTAATACAGGCTCAGGCTCTGTTTCCGGTACAGTACCCCCTTCATATACCTGTTGTTTGTAATGATATTGGTCTAATAGCCGCCTTTGATTGTCTCGAACAACTTCAAAATATGGGGACAAATCTACAGGGGTGCGACGGTAAACTTCTGGAATGTTATGTTCTTCGCTGCCATTTTGTGTTTTATAAAATGAACAGCGAAGAATATGTGCACGAAATAGGTAATAATTCGGGTCAAGCGGGTGAACGTATTGAGCTCCCATTGTGTTGACAAAACGCACCCAATTATCCTCATTTAAACATTTGAACAAATATGCACCCGCAGCGCAAGTTTCAACTGTAGGTGGTATACCCGGCTGGCTATTAAAAACGCGTTGTGTTTGGTGATCGACCAAGTGACAATTTGTCAAGTTATATTTTGCTAACTTTCGGCGAAAAGTGTAAAACTTTGCCTGGTTACAAAATTGGACTATAAAACACCAAGGTGGTAGATTTATTTGGCATACTGAGTTGCTTGTTGGTGTTTTATCAAAAATCAAATCTTCCTCCTGTTCTTGGTATAGATTATGATTTGGTCCACCGCGTCTGGAGAATTCTGGGGCTGTAGGGTCCATATCTGTTCTTATGAATAAGCTAACATACCTTGGATTGCACTGTAAAGTGTGGTTGATAAAGGATGTGATAAATGGAAGCAAGTCAAAAGCAAAACAAACAAAAAATAAATATTTATTTTTTTGGCGATCTCTATTGTGTCAAAAATTCGACTGAAGCGAAAACAAAAACAAAGAAAAAGTTGGATTGTGCTTAATTACTAACGGTTTTTCAGTTATAAATTTGTTTTTGTTTTCGTGTACCGTCGTCTAAGTGACAGTTTTCAATATTTTTGTATGCTAGAAAAGTGCCGCAGGCAAAGAAGAGTAAAATTTATTTTCAATTTTGATATTTTTAAATTAACATATATTTTTTTGTGGCGTAACTTAACTTTTTTGTAGACCAGCGTGTAGAGCGAATTTTTCTCTTTCTCTTGGTTTTTCTCTTGTGTCTTTAGGATATGTATGAGTCTTTAAAAATAAGATTTTGTATTTTAATAAATAAAAAGAGAAAAAGTATGCTGTTGGTCCTACGCTGTCCTACGCCCATAATAAAGGAATTTCCTTTTGGACCCCGTATAGTAAAACCCTAAGCTTTGAAGACGCAGGAAT
>SCLG01001121.1:0-15890 GCA_004367875.1 Oikopleura albicans
CTGTGTATTTAGTCACTTATTCATTACTATAATTAACGTGGTAACTGAATCTTAGTGGTTTCTTATCCAGCCCCCCTACTTATCCACCAAGCCCGCTATGTCGGTTAAGGACGAATTTGAGCAAGCCAAAGCACCAGACTCACGTCTTAGGTGCGGCATATACGGGAAGCATTCCCTTTATAAATTAGATATGGATAAGGTCTCTATAGGAGATCAAAACTATATCGAAACATGGCTTCGCCACACTGAATATTGGGTCATGAGCGCCCTACAGAAAAACAACAGTAAATATTTTGATTTTACTAAAATTCATTTCATCTGGCGTAACCATAAGTTCGCCGGAAAGCCTTTTACCGACGATTCGTTCGGAATTCCAGACAGTCTGGACCAGTTTACAAGTCTCAATAATGAGGGACGATACAAGTCGTTTCCACATATCAACACCATTGCGGTTACCTCCGTCACCACCGGTACCGGAGATAGTAAAGTTGTCACACGTGAATTGAAACGCTCAATTGCACCAGTTGATGTCCTAAACAAAGAGTTTACGTTATTTTTTGGAGGTATAGACCATGTTTCTATAGGTTTATCTTTCGAAAAGTGGTTATCAAAAGAAAATGTTGCCGAAATCAGATCAGCGATCAGATTTACAAAGGGTATTCTCCAGGACGTCCTCCCAGATGAGTTTAGATTGTCCTTTAATCGTGGTATGATTACCACCTGGGCGCAATTAAAAAATATGATTTTTGAATCTAAAAGATGCGTCGCGGAAGTTCCAGACCTATTACATTGTAGAGGTCTCTTGAAATTCATTTCGTCAAAAAATACGAAACATATCAAACTACAGTCAAAAATTACCATGTTTCGCGAAATTCTCTACCCATTTTTTGGAGAATACAATAATTATGATGTTTCACTTAATAAATTTGAATTTCTCAAGTTTACCGGAACTGAAGATTGGTGCCCTATTATTTTTACCCTGGTACTCATTTTTATCACATTAGATCTTTCAGATGAATTGTTCCGACAACTTTTTGAAAAGATACGAATTAAAGTCAATAATGTAAAAGACATTAGAGATATCACACTTGAGCATCTTATCACAGAACGTGATTTAGTTTTCACTTTTATCAACGATAACGCAAATGCGGTGAAAGACTTAGATCTAACGATCTTCAACAAAGCCTTTTCTAAACAAAGGGATGGCGTTGAAACCGAATATCAACGCATTATCAACTCACAAAACGCTTTTATACAACAAGAAAAAAGCGTTAACGCTAAGTCTTTCAACGCAGTTAACGACTTGTCAACGGAAATTGATACAGAAATTATTCAAGACGAAGACGGATATGTTTACCGCCGTTTTGACCGCAGACCACAAAACCCTAACTTTAAGAAAATAGGACGTTTTCCTAGAAAAAATGGTTTCGATAAAAACTTTAATAACAAAAATTACCAAAATAAGTTCGATAAAAAGAAAAATTTTGACAAATCAACGCCCATTGGACAAAATTCGAACAATTTTGGAAACCGGAAATTTTCGCCGCGCGATCGTGCTAAACGCAGATCTAAATTTAAACAAATCTCTAACCCCCGCACGATCAGATCACGAAAATACGGAAACCTTATTTTAGAGGATGACTTTAATGAAATGTTAAATTTTGCACAAATCACCTTAAATGACGAAGACGAAGATCAGCAGCAAAGTGATGAGCCAATTTCACATGACGACCAAGAAGCAGGTGACGCCGAAGTATCTGAAAGATTTGACTTTTATTTTGATGTAAGTAATCACGATCTCAATGATACAAATAACAACCATCTGGTTACACATATTAACCCCTTGACGCCAAACCCTTATTTTCATATGTTTAGGCGGAAGACTGATGGGTCCGTTATTGGCGACGAAAATCACGTGAAATCCAAAACTATCACCTTTTCAGATGACACTATTCAATACAATTCTTTATTTAACAATAAATTTTTTACCAATAACCTCATATTGAATAGGGGTATTACCGTCGAATGTTGTTTCGGTGATAAAAAGATGATCATGACTGTTATCCTGGACAGCGGGGCAACCACCTCACTAGTCCATGAAGACTTTATTAATAGACTTAACCCAAATAGGGTCAAGAAAAAAGTAAGAAAAAATGTTAACGCCTCAGGTGCAGCCGGTCTAAAAATAGACTTGCTAAATTATGTCGTTACTTTTGATATGCCTTGCTCTAACGAATTCTCTCTAAATTTTGTTGAAGCAGCAGTAGTAAAAAATGGCAATCCGAACATCATACTTTTTGGTATGTCGGACATTTTGAGGAACGATTTTGTACTAAAAACCGAAAAAGGAACGGTTACGGAACTTAGCTTAAGAGGCAAACAGATTAAACCAGTCGAATCATCCTTTTTAGGGCATTTCGCCCAATCACCGAAAGAACATGTTAAGGACGGTCACACCCTTCCTCAAAATTCGTCTTTTGAATTTAAATGGCAGAATAAACGTTTACAGAAAAATGTTAACCCTCCAACGTCGGAGTCGCTAATTGCGGCACCTACACCTGATCGAGACATTTGTACTGAAAAACAATTACCCTTAGTCAGAGACGGGGAAAAAGTTTTTTGGCGAGAAATCGAAAAATTACGTGCAGATTTACTCAAAGTAAACACTATTGAAGATGTACAAATAGACCCGGCAGGTGAAGTTGCCGCATTGGCAAGACCCGAGGACGAGGGGTTAAATGAAGAAATTAAAGATATCATCTATAAACATGCTAAATTATTTTTGGGCACATGTGGCTGCGTTACAGACCCTAGATACCTTGTCAGAGGGGAAGTTAAAGGTACTTTACTGGGTAAATCCGCCCCATCTTATTATGCTAAGATGCCAGAAGACATCAAAAAAGCCGTAATTACTAAATTTAACACGGAAATAGCGGAAAATGTTTTAGTGAGATTACCTGCAGGTTTAACTCCTATGCACATCCTTCCGGTGTTTGCAGTCGGAAAACGGGACGAAAACGGCCAAGTAGTCCTTAATTCAAATTCTGTTAGACTTGTCGCCGACTGTTCACGCTCAGTTAATGAAGCGACGGTTTTTGCCGCCACACAGGCGGATTCTATCAAAGAAGTTATTGCTACGGTAGCCAGATACACTAAATCGGGTTATGTTTGTACACTTGACATTAGTCAAATGTTCTACGCTTTTATGCTCGCCATGGAATTATGGCCATTTTTTTGCGTCGAACACCCTGAAATGGGTATCTTCGCGTATAGTCGCCTCCCTATGGGTTGGATAGGCAGTTGCGCCGCAAGTAGACATTTTTTAATGTGTATTTTATACCCCTACAGAAATAATATCAAGAGATATTTAGATGACCTTGTGATTTACGCAGACACGCGCGATGTTTTTACCCAAACCCTTGATAAAGTCTTAGGCACATTGAAATATTTTGGTTTTAAGCTTAAAGGCAAGAAAATGTGTGTATTAGGTACCCAAGTAAAACTGTTAGGAAAACTAATAAAAAATGGGATTATTTATCCTAGTAAGCATATTTTGGAACATATTGATACAGTCAAACATACCACTATCAATACCAAACGCCAACTCAAAAGCTTCATCGGTTGCGTATCGTATATTGCAGAACACATCCCGTTTGTAACGGACTTACTTGCCGCTTTGCGTACAGCTTCAACCGGCGTCCTTGCAGACTCCGTCACTTGGACAGAAGAACTTAAAAAACAATTTTATTTGGTTATCGTGGAAGTTAACAGAGCAATAGCTTTACACCCGGTTATCCCAGACAAAGAATTATACTGTGTAGTCGATAGTTCAAATATCGCTACAGGAGCAATTTTTTACCAACTGGGCGATGACTCAATTAAAAAACGAATTATTAAAATATTTAGCCGCAAACGGTCTGATGCCGAAAACAAGTTTCAATTAAGCAGTTGCCTTATTGAACTAAATGGTATTGTTACCGCAATGACAGCGGCCAGTTTCGAAATAGAAAAATGTAACAAACAGGTTACTATTTTCACCGATTCTAAACCGGTTACAGACATTTTTAACCGCCTTAGACGACTCGAAATTCCTTCTGAAGATAGGAAAATTAACAATGCGTTCGCCAAGTTGATGGTGTTTGATTATAAAATAGTCTACGTGTCAAATAAGGAACCGCCTATTTTAGCTGCAGATTATATTAGCAGATCGCATGTTCTTACCAACTCGTGTGAGGGCTGTAAAATTTGTGAAAAAATCGAAAGTTTAAATGCTTTATCATTAGAAACCTTCTGTGAAACAGTCTCATGTGCCGGAAATTATGACCCTAACTTAGTTCCGTCTATCGATTTCCCAAATTTCTTATTTTTACAAACGCCAGTCTTATTTTCAGACGGCTCAAGTTGTAATTTCGACAGAAATTCTAATTTTTTCTTTGAAACATTCAAAAGGGACGACGAATTAGCGTCTTTGAATAAATTCATTATGGAAGCTAGATTTGTACTCAGACACAGAGACAAAGAGTTTCTAGAACATTTGGAACTCACTGACCTCCTTTTGGATAATAAATTGATTATGTATTGGCAATCGAAAGACAAAACTATTAGGCACACAATTTCGTGTATAGAAAATCGCATGGGCCCTTCAAACAGACATTTACGGTCTAGGACATTAATTGAAAATAAACGATGTTATGTTGAAGACGGTATCCTTAAAATGACCAAAATGGACGGAGTTGTCGAGAAAAAGGTAATCGTTTTACCAGAATCATGTTTGCCACAAGTGTGCCAATCGGCACATAACACTTTTGGCCACTCAGCTACTTTTCGCTTTATCAGGGAGTTAAAAAATGTGATTCAAATCACAGGTATTGAGTCATTTGTCAAAACTATGGTAAGCCAGTGTACTGACTGTACTTTCTTAAAAAACAACCCCAGAATCTACCGACCAATGAAAAATTTCGACGAAATTTTACCAAAAAGAGTTTCTGAACTTATTTTTATTGACGAAATTTTTCGCACAAAGGACAGATTTGTCCCTGAAAGAGTTACACGCGGTAACCCAATTGAGACTAACTCTTCTTGGCGATTTGTGTTCGCCACAGATGCACTTTCACGGTACAGTCAACTTATCCCTTATAATGGAAATTTGAACACAGAAAAGCTCAGAGATATCTTACTTGAGTTGAAATTCACGTTTGGAGCTCGTTCACTCGCGTCGACAGCCATGTCAATCAGCATGGACGGCTGCAGCATCCATTCAGCACTTGTCAACGACAACAACTTGAAACTAAACGGAATTGACGTTATTATTAAACCACGGTCAAGTGGAAGCAGAAATTATATGGCAATGTTAGACTCAAGGATTGCGAAAATCAGCAAACACTTGAACGCCGAAATGCAAGAACCAGGGATAACCCGCATGCACGCAGCGAGAAACGCCGCGCGAAAATACAACAACATCCCTGGACCCGAGGGGTTAAGACCCTCTGAAATATATTTTGGCACTGACGCTTTGACTGGATTGCCGATCAAGATTAACTTAGAAGATTTGAAAAAAACTATGTTACATATCAGAGAATCAGCACGCAATTCGAAAAATAAACAATTCCAAAAAACTAGGTATGCTCAACCACTTAAGTTTGTTTTACATAAAGAAGGCATGAGCTATACTAATCCCGAAAATATGCCAATTAAAGTAGGCGACAAAGTCCTACTAGATAAAGGAAAGTTCGATAAAAACGAACTCAGACCATGGTTCGAAGTTACCTCTGTTCCACACTGCCCTTTGGGAGTTAATCTAGCAGATGGCATCTGCTATATCAAAAAAGTTGGCACACAAAATAATAGAATTTTACCTTGGCAGTTAACCTGGATCAAACAGATCGTTGAAGGTTCAAACAAAAATTTTAACTTCACCACTCTTAGTGAAGATTTTTCACTTAGAGGGCTTTATAATCACCCATGGGAAATCCCTACGGATTCCCCGTTGGAATTAAATATGGGTTTTGAGGAACCTTTAACCATTATAGAACAAATTGTCAAAGACCAAACACCAATAACGGTTAAACCACCTACTATGATAAAAAAAGCACCAAAAATTGAGATACCAGATGCCACTGCTAATTTAACTCCCAAAGAACCGGTGAAACACACCATGGTCACCAGGTCTCGGAAAAAAACTATTAGAACCGAGCCAGTTAAAGAAGAGCCTTTTGAAATAATTGACAACTTAAACACCCTAGTTGTTGTTGAAAAAGAAAATTATTTCAGTCGCGAAGACAACTACTTAGAATTTGACTCTATTGACGAAATATTGTAAAATAGTTGTAGCACAGACAATTTTTCGGTTGGAAAACCAATTCTAACTAAAGGCCACGAAAGAGGCTCCGATTTTTCGGTTAACAATCAAACGCGAACAAAATCCGCTTGCTCGAAAGAAAAATTCATTTCTACACTACGCTGGCAGAGATCTCGCTTTAAAATAAATTATGAATTATTTTTTATTTTTCGCCATATTCAACTTCGCCTCTCCCGACTGGAAGTTACATTTGGAAAATAAAGAAAACATGAAAAAATACCACCCGGACATCACTCGAAAATATTTCGATAAAGAAATTGTCGGCATTATTTCGGATTCTATCGACTTCGGAGTCGGTATCCCTTTTCAGTTTTACGAATTTTCTGCGAGATTTGCGTCCAGAGAAGAGAATTTTACTTTCGACCAAACTTTCTTTGGAAACTACGAAAAAAGACGTTTCTCAAAAGCGTCACTTTTCGAGTTCTCAACTTTGTTAAGAGAACCTGTTTTTGACACCCTGGGAAATATTATTTCTGAAACTCACTTTTGCGTCCCTAAATTATGCCACGTGAACCATAAAAACGTTTGGGTACTTATGCCCAATAAATGGAAAACAGAAGCACAAAGTTTAATTACCTGGAATAATCGTAACTCAAAAAGTCGTTCTCCAGAACTATAAACAGGTGCGCCGCTACTGTTTCTTTTTTTATTTTCTTTATCTCGTATTTAGAGCTAACGGCTCACTTTACACATTATTTACATTTTTTTCCTTTCACGAAATCGATTTCGTAGGAAACTAATATGTTTTGTTGAAATTCAATTTCACCCAATAGAATTACGCGTAGGTTCACGTGACACAAGTTAGCGACGCACCAGCATAAATTATCTCAACTTTTAAAGATCGCGATTTATATTTAATCATGACCTTGTTTAGCAAAATGCACATGAACACGGACCGAAAATATCGCATTTCCAAGGTCATGGTACGTTGGGTAAGAGAAATGCTTTCACTGGAGTATTCGGAACTTCGAGAAATTAATCAAGAGAAGTTCGTAAACGTTTCCGAGCTGTACCTGTGTCTGGAACGAATGGAATCAATTATTCGATTCAGAAAAGGAAACCCAATTTCCGCCCCGTCCGACCTTCTCAAGAACGTTTACGGTAAATTTTAATTATTTATTACAGTCTTACAAACAATTTTTCCTTTCAACTAAAAGATCATAATAACTATTTCTCACGAGAAACAAATTGTTAAATTACGTAAAAGAATTACGCTCAAATTTGTTGTCACTAAAAGACACGAAATAAAATCAGAATTGTAAAAGTCAAAAATCTGAATTTTTTTTTAATTCTTTAAAACCCACACTTTCATTAGAATTTTCAGCCTACGCAGCTGGATTTCTCGTCAAAAACCTCTCCCAATTGTGGTCGCAATTGCTGGTAAACCAAGACAACGGAAACGGTGAAAAGTTCAAAGAGGGCTTTAAGACCTTCAGAGACTGTGAGAGAGATATTGAGGATGACCAAGAGTCTGTTTTCAATATTACTTTAGATTAATTACTGAACTTCAGCTATTTATTATATGGTCTGATATTCATATTATTAGGTTTGACGCGTGGTTATAAGACCCGAGCAAACATACCATATAGTAAAACATACAATAACAACAGTAAGACTCGGACCTTATAACCAAGCGTCAAACCTCATAATATGATTATCACCATATACAAACCAAAACTAATCAGATTATAATATACATTTTGTGATTTAAGTTTTACGCATGAAAATCTACGTCCCAAAAACGCCAACGACCATGGTTCACCAACCGGGTTACGCATTTTATGATAACAATATGGACTCACATCAGAGAGCACTTTTTTCGCAAGTACCGATTGAGTATTTGAACATTAAAGATGCGATCATCAATTACCGAATGCATTATTACGACATTTTCGACCTTTTAAGTAATAACCATTTCACTTTATTTCAAAAAATAATAATTTTATACAGTCGAGGCTGGTTCATATGACATCAATGTCGACCAGGGATTTGGTGAATATGGACACTATTGTGTATGGCAAATCGACCAAAAACTTAGTTTGGCAGGCTCGTACAAGCTGCACCCAAACAAAACCATAGTGTGCCTGAGAATGATCATCAATTGGATCAACTATACGGACGATTCTTGTGAAAAAATGAATCAGGCCATAAAATCTGACTTATTGCGGAACTTTGCCATGTCTCTACGTCAAATTTTCAACATTGCCGAAAAAGAGGCCTTTGATCATATGACTACTGGATTAAGAGCACGAAATATGCTCATTCTCCAACAACTTTCTATAAAAATTACCATCATACTTTTGAAACGTGTTAACCCCGTTAAATTCAAAAATTTGAAATATGATCATCGATTATGTTTTAAACGAAAGTTCCCAAGTGACTCTATTCCAATACCTAATTTCGGCAAGGTTGAAAATATGATGTGGAAAGATTTCTCGGCAAAATTCATGGATTACAAGATCATCCAACAAAAAGATGCTATTTTTTTGTAATAATTGCGCCTGCAAATTATTTGAATCCTGTTATAGTTAAATTTCATTGTTTATTGAAACAGAAATTATGATACAACAACTAGGTATCATACAGTGAAGGGACAATAAATAAAATCATTTGACCTTATAACCACCTACACTTATTAAAGCCGGCTGACCTAGCCAACCTTCAATCTCTAACCACTTAGTGGTTAAACTATTAATACTTATCGAAGATAAATAATATAACCACTAAGCGGTTAGAGATTAAAAGTTGGACAGGCCACCGACTTGTAGAAGCATGAGATGGTTATAAGGTCAAATAATCAGATTTTGCAATAAGGAAGTTTTGGCCGGACTTCAAACCGTTCAGTTTACATTTTTTTACTGAAAAATGTATAAAAAACAGCGATGCAGTCAAGTTCACAAACGAGTTAGAAACCCAAAAAACTCAGTTATGGGAATTTTTTTTTCTCAAAAAGACATGATTTTATAGAAATTTTCTCAAAAAGACATGATTTTATAGATTTTCCCAAACTTCCTGAATTTTGGGCTTCAAAAAGACATGATTTTATAGAAAAAACACAGTATGAAACTATTCTTCAGTAGATTCGGTTTCACCTCGTGCAATTTTTGCGGTCTCATTTCGAATCGCAATTTGCGAATCGGCTACCTTAGCCTGAATTTCGAGTTTAGCTTCTTGTTTGGTTTTCTTTTTTTGAATCCTCATGATCTCATTATTCTCTATCTCCATAGATACACGTTCACGTCGTAGTTCCATTTGCTGAACAACATACAACCAGAGGCAATAGAAACCAAACAACACCAGACAGACACAAACGGCGACACCCAACCCGAAAGTGACTTCTCGCCAAGGTAGGCCCACCGGTTCAGGCACCGCATTTTGACATTTGAGCAACTCAGCTTCCTTTTTCTCGTAGAGTTCCTCAATTTTCTCACTCATCGATTTTTCTATGGACAATTGAGATTTGCAATACCCCAAATCTTCACTAACTCGTTTACAACTCACTGATTCATCAGTCGAAATGTCGACATTTAACTCTTTTGCGACTTCTTCGCGAATACCCATGATTTCTTATTATTTTCTGAATAATAGGATTTATTACTCGTTATAAATTTATAATTATATTATTTGTGACAGATTTAGATTAATTAATAATTAATTTGTCTCATTTTAATGAAATAAATAAAAATATGAAGTGGTACTAAAAATATGATGCTAACGTACTATTCTAGTGCAGACGTAGACGGTTACGTAACACGACTCCATTTCTACCCGCGCAACTCGCCTACGCATCATGAACCCAAAAAGGTACTAATACCGTTAACCCACACTTGAGGCAGTAATCAAGCCCACATACCAATCATAATCAATTTTACAAAGATTACCTTATGATTTTCTTTCTCTAAAAAAGATATTTTCTCGTAGATATTTTATTCTTTTCTGCACAACTTTAGGTTAACAAATACCTTTCACCGAAAATCTACTTCCTCATAAACCCGCTAAACAAATTTAGAAAACAGTAGAAATCATTTCATATTTACCTAATACTTTATTTGTTTAGTCCAATCGGCTCGCTGACCGATCCTTTGAACAACTTCAGTAGCGGTATTGTAGACAACTTCGATTTACGAAATACAAGCCCTAACTTGGTACAGAAGAGCCACGATTCAGAGATCGAGGCATGTATTTTCTTCGTCACGGACCTCAACTGTAAAGGCTTAGAAAATTTCGACCATAGCGGCTTGCTAGTTAAGGTTTACTTAATATGAATTTCAAGATCAATTTTAAAACTCAATTTTAAAATATAAATTTAGAATTCAAACTTAACAAATTTATGGATACAACTAATACACTATCTATTTCATATTTCGTTATTATTAGTTCTCAATAACTTATTATAAAGTAAACCCTATTAAAAGTTGTCCCACGGAAAAACTACCGCGCTTTTCGAAAAACACTGTTGGCATACTACGGCCTCAGAAAATTCGATAAATGCAATATCGAAGAATTAAACGCCTTAAACCGGCGTTTTCATTTTACAATCATCGACGGCGAAAAACAGGCCGTCACGCTAGACACTATCCCGTTTTGGCATAAAACCGGAAGTTTCCCGAGCCGTAACTGGCCACTTTATCAACGCTTCGTACTCTGCCCGCGTATTTGGCTCGAAGAAATTGCCGGGGCAAGGGCGGTTCGATTACGATATGAGGCTTACGCATCACGATCAACGGGCAAACGTAACCAAGACGGAACATTCCGCCCGACTACAGCTCAACCGACTCTAGGGTGGTCGTCAGATGATGAACCCGAGGCACCTTCAGCAGAAATGTCTTCAGCTGAAAACCTCGAGAAACTTAATTAATCAATGTTTTATACATGAATTTCAAATTATCAATGATTTTATTAATCAATAAGACAAAAACAACAATTTTTTTTTCTTGCAATTATGATTTAGACTATTAGTCTACAAATATCAATCAATGTAAATTCACACTTTATAGATCACACGAGATGTATATTTCAATTTTATTTGTAAAGGTTCAATTTTTCACAAAAACAGTTGTTTGAATTTGTTATAGCAAGTTTGAAATTCATTTGTCAGTCAAAATGTCACCCAATGCTTTCATACGACCAGTCTTTTTGTACGATTCCACAACGGCCCTATAAGCGGCAGGACCAATCACACGCGCCAGTGTGCCGCATGGCACAGTTTCAGCTAAAACGACATGAGTTAGTAAATATTCTGCTCACTTTTATTACCATTTATGATTATGTCTCACAACAGGAAATTCAACGGTGATTAGTTTTATTACTTGATTACCACCAATCAAGCCAATCTTATTAATCAATAAAACAATCATGATAATACAATCAAGTAATAAAACTAATCACAGTTGAACTTGCTGTTGACCAGTTATATTAATTTACTTACCGTTAACAAAATAATTTCTCAAATTGAATACTGTCTTGGGAAAATTTGACTCGGACATCAAATCGAGACTCCTGATGATTCTATGTAGACATTGCGCTAAACCCTCATTGACATGACCATGTCGGGTGAGAAATTGCTCTCCAGCGACACTACAAGAATGACGGAACGATTCGTTATGAAATTTACCAGATAGCCCGGAATTATAAGACACGGCTTGAAATACTATCATCAAACATTCATGTAGCTCGACCACCGATATTCGAGTCAAATCCAATGTTACTAAAATTTTTCAATAAGTTTAAATACATTTCAGACATGAGAAAGCTACTAATTTTAGTGGCCCCAATTATTACTTTCCTACTTTGGCGAAAAAAGAAAAATTGTGTTCATAAAGCCAAAAACGAGGCTAAAACCAACCAGTTAAAGGCTAATGATGACTCATCAATCTCAAGTCTAAATGACCCGAGAATTGTTGAAAACGAACTATTGATGGTTTTAAATGAAACTAAGAAATCGTACCCAGCACTTAATTTCAAAAATTGGACTTCAGGCTTAAGAGAAATAACTTGTCCGTCACTCCAGCTCAGTAGAACGGATCCTTTTTGGAATCCCAACTGTAACAAAAATTTCGGAAACAAAACTTTAGACACACTTAATTGCTCATTTTTGGAATTAACTTGCGATCTAGAGGAATATTTCAAATCGGGAGCTTTTATTATGCCAGCCTGCAATATTACCCAGTTTTTAGCACTTAAACTTAATTACCACCTAGTGATCATTATGGAACACGTCATAACTAAGTTTTGGGAAAATACGGCACAAAAACTTTCGGCTAAACAAGTTCTAGAACGTTTTCATTGTCACCAAGAGTGCCTACATTGCGAAAACCTAACTAAAGTTTTGAAATTTCTAGACTTTGCTACTTTCGCGCTAAAGCTTTTTACAGCCCACATTTTGAGACAGATATACCAAAATTGGAATTTAACGGAGCAGGGCTGGATTCTTAGGGATCTATTTGACGAGCTTGAATTAAGATTCAATGACGAGGAGTTATTTACACCAAGCCTAGATTCCTTAAAAAAAGGCAACTTGTTTGTGCGGTAATCTAAACTTAGACGATATTTCAGCCATCTACTTAGCTCAAAAGTCATTAAAAAGTATAAAAACTGAACTCAGCGCGTTAGGCTATAACATTTTTCTACCGTTCAACATCAACACGTGTAAATGTTGCGTCACAGGAGTAACAAATACGCGAATCAAGTTATCTTCTATCAAAAAGTCAAATTACCGGGATATTTTGAAAAACAACTCAAATCTGGTATAAAAATTATTTACCGTATTCACCGTCACTTTTGACTATTTTCTTAGATCCAAGGACTCCGATAACTTTCGCCACCATTTTGTACGTTTTGTGTTCCTTCACGTTACTTGGTGACCCCAGGAACATCTTGACTTCGTCACGTGCTATAGCGAAAACATGTTTGCCAAAAGGACAAGATTTGTCTAACTTCAATTTTCGATATAGGGTATGAATACCAGCGGTAAAAAGTTGCACACAATTGGATAACGCCCGACCCCCATGACTATCTAAATCGCCCAACCTTAATCCACTAGTGCGTAGGTTGCGAGATAAATCCATATAACACTCAACTGTTGGTTCGGAGGCCAACACAATATCCAACATATTACATCTGTAAGTTGGAGGGAACTTATTTGCTCGCACTGTTTCGAAAAAATCAGAAAAATCGGACAGCAATATCGAATTATCGGTATATGACAGTTTTCTCGTCATGGGGGCTGCAACATAGGTCACATCTATCATTCCAGATTTCCCTTTGATATTTTTCTTGTCGACAAATCCAATCTTAGACAAAAAATCTAGCGATACAGTATGACGTCCACCACCTTGTGGAGATATTCGCGTGTAAAACTTTTCAACTTGAGCGTCCTTGCCCACAAGTTCGCTAAACACCTTTTTGCCACGAAGTTCTTGATTGGACTTGATACTGTACTCTGTACTACCATAAGTATGATCAGAGCATAAATTATAGTACATAACCTAAAATAATCGAGTTAAAACAAGTTCAGACTATTGAGTGCTACGTTAATATGTCGGATTTTACTAATTCAATCAACCTTGAAGAGGTATTAGTTTATAGAAACTAACAAATTGAAAATGCATGTTCACAAGTTCACCTAGCGGATAAAATTTCAAATTTAATTTTTGACAAAATATCACGTTACGAGCACTATTATAATCACTATTAACAGTTCCTTTCAATAAAACCATATATCAAACCTGATATCATTGTCAAAAATGAAATTTGAAAATTTACCCGCTAAAAAACTTAATTTTAGCCAATGCCGCAAGTTGACGTTGAACCGGAAACTAGCGAGCAAGAGCCTACGGAAAGCCTCAATGCACAATTGAGTTCGGAGGAAGAGGGCCTTCTAGAGGAAGTCACCACTGTGTCCGAATTTCGACGCCGACTCAAAATGCCGGCAACTTCTCGACCTGTTGATACTACTACGCCTATTGGCATTGCTACCCAGCAAAAACGCGAACAAATGCGTATGTAAGTATAAATTATACTTTAACATATGAATTACTACTTTTCAAAATTTTTATTTTACAAAATATGATTTATTTCATTTCAGCGTCAAGGAGGCAAAGTCCCGAATGTACGACAAACCCGTCGACCCAGCCATTCTCATTACACGCTGGAATTCGGTCCCAATGCATAACAGGCAAGACACCGACTATTATGCATACTTCAAAGAGTTGAAGGAGCTTTGCCGCCTAACTGTTACAGCTAACACGGCAATGGACAAATGCCGAATTAATTTTATCGGTGAACGCATCGAAGCTCAAGTAGTTTACTTGAAGCTCAAAGAAAAGATGGCCGAAGTCAACAAGAGCACATCGCACCGACTCAAGAACATTTTTCTTCAGTTTACGGTAAAAACATAAGCATAAAATTACCTTTTTCCAATCCGCATCTTTTGAAGTTGAAATTTTCACTGTCTTCTTCGGTTTTTTAAAGTTCATTGAAATGAATGAATTCAAAAATATTAAAACACGCGTTTTATTGGAAATTATACTATACCAGTCACTAGAGATAGTATCACACAAAATCTTTCGATATAAACAAACAATAAAACAAACATACAGTTTGGGAACAAAATTCACGTATTATTTTCCGACCAAATATGGTGTCCAAATAGTCTAAGAAAACAATAATCATTTTCAATCGTATATTTATTTATAAACATTCATTTGTTTAATTTAGACTTCGTCGAATTCAATTGACGGCGGTGCTAAAATATTGGTTCATTTTCGCAAAGATGGCCCGTTGGAACCACTTTGCTTCAATAAAGCCGATTTTACAGTGGACACCTTAGAACGCACCCTCAAAAACGGACTCGAGCGCGAGCTCAAGAAAGCCGGTATCCACAAGACACCCAAGATCCCAGAGGGGTTAAACGAGGTTGCACTTGAAGCTCTGAACCGAAGCCGCAAGGATTTTTTCAAGCTCAAGGCTATCCGGGCCAAGCATCTTCAAATCTTAACTGATATGAAAGCGGAGTCAATTGAACAATCAATCACCCGCCTGAAAGCCGTCACCTACGAGGCTCGCGCGATCAATTACTGTCGCCCAATCAAGGACGACAACGATCAGGTCGTTACAGTTCATGAGGACGCCACATTCGCCACATGGCAATGTTTTGCGGACGGTCGAGAAGCTGTCATGGTTGACGATGCCGACTTCCTAAAGAACATGGAGCTATTTAAATGCAAGCGTTTACTCAGCGCCGGCGAAAACAGCCCATATCACCCCAACAACCAACGCTTCAAACGACCACGGTTGAATTCAAACCCAACTCAAGGTCGCCATAACTTCTTCGGAGGCATTCGAGTTGACCAGGGAAACAACAACGCTTAGGTAATTAAAAATCTAATTTCACTAATATTTTGATATCATAATGCATATAATTCATCAGGGATTATATTTATATTTAACCAGTTTTGGTTCAAATTAAAATTTTAACCAAAAAACCCCCCCCACGTTAATTATGCCTATCTATTTTTCCCGCATTTAACTA
>SCLG01001122.1:0-15835 GCA_004367875.1 Oikopleura albicans
CAACTTGTCTCGTCCAACTTCGTCATAATTTTAATCTATTAAATTTGTTAATTTGTTCTACCTAGACCTCCTACGGAGCTAGGCTGTACACGGTCAAAACGACTTCAGACCTCGCACCGTGGATAGGCGTTTTGACTTCACACAGGTCGGACGCATAAATAAATCGATTTTTTCGTTTTTTGACACTATTGTTATCTTTACACCGAAATTAACACACGTATAGAGTATTTACCCTAGAGCACTACAAAAAATCAAGAAGAAATTACACCGACGATCTCCAGAGTTATTGGACGTTTTATCCTGACGTTTTAGAGAAAATCGGCCGTCTCTGATTGGCTAATGGAATCGCTCGAAGGGATTGACTTATTCGATTTGGAGCAGAATGCGGTCAAAGCGGTAAAGCGACCAATAGGCAATGAGGTAGAGATAATTGGCTTAAGCCCAGATTACTCAATTGGCGAAACAAGAGTAAAAACGCTCGCGGAAATCAATAATTCTACCTCTAATTTTGCTATTTATATTGCAAAAGAATTCCACCGTGAAAGCCTAAAAAAATGCATTGCCCCTCGAATCTGCATATCCACACCACTCTCACTCTGGCTTTATATGAACAGTAAGGATAAAGAAAATTTCATGGTTGAAATGCAAACTTACTGTTCCGATTTTCGTGAAAACATTTTTGTAGATCCAGATACAAGAAAATTATCATGCTTTAAAATTTCGTTCAGAAAAAAAGAGTTATATTTTTTGGTCCTCCGAAAATTCCCCCAGCACATTCACAAAATAAACCCGGAATACCATTTTTTGGACTGCGAAATTATCCGTATGAAATGTTGCATAAATGACTATAAAAATGACGAAGGTCGTCGCATTATTAATATAACTTATTGCCAAAACATTAAAACGGACGGATTTTTTACTTACATGAAAGAGCACGCTTTCCAGGTTAATAATCGAAGTTTCGTAAATTGGCACGCCGTTGAGAAACATAATTCTCAAGTGTCTCGAATTGACCCAAACAACCAAACAATTCTTGAACCACAAATTTTAAACATCCCCAAGGTCAATTTGATGGACCCAAGATTAAAATTTATCAATAATTACGTCGGGGAAGGCGCGGGTGAATATGCTAATTTTTGGTCACAAAATGACAGCGAATTCGTAAAACAATTTAATACTCATAAGAGGGGGTATGACATTGGTTCCGTGAGCCTCGAACAACGAAATTATTTTTCGGACCAAATCAAGAAAGTGGTTTTGGACACCGAAAACGTGAAGAAGTATTATGAGGACAAGGGCTCGGCTGGTCAAAAACCGGGCGTCAACATGTCGATCTTCCCACAAAACGAGTCTTCGAATTTATTAATCCCTTTTCAACGTCCGGTCAACGCTAAGGTAGAAAAAAAATACTTTCAACAGGGACGAGTCACGGAAAAAAAGACGCCAAAAATGCCAATTATCGCGGGGCTCCAGAATAATGGTGCATTACCCATTAACGAACAAGACTCGATGAGCACCTGTAATGGCGAAGATCCACCGATTTATTCGGAGTTGGAATCGACTGACAGTCAAATTGCACAGCAAGCGTCCATTTCTGTTTCGTACAAACAGACGCTACGCGGCCTTATCGATGAGCTCGTATGCGCCTCTTCGAAATCGGAACTTCTTCAACGTATGGAAAATATGAAGTCTAACGAAGAATACAACGATATTCTTAATACAGCAGTTGGGTATAAAGCAATTGAAACTCAAAATCTGATAAGAGAAGTCGAAGAAAAACGGACACTGGCTCTTAACGAAGCTGACAAACTTCGAATTGGCAGAAATGACCAAGAAAGCAACAATGAAGCCAAAGATGGGGAAGGTGGCCAAGTTATCTTTGACAATTTTGTCGATTTAACAAATAAAGAGCTGGATGACTTGACGAATAAAAATGAGGAAGCGACTGGCGAAAGACGCTCGTCGATCAACTTGAGGCGGTTATCGCACTCGAGCGATAAAGCTTCGGTGAAAAGTTCATCGTCAAAAAAATCGACCAACAAGCGTAAACGTCACTTGGATTATAGTGGAAGTGACTCATCGTCAATTAAACGTAAATCAAGGCGATCAGCAGCATCATCGACTGAAGGCGGCCAATTCGAGGAACCTGACGACGACGTCGATGAACCTTTTACTGACTCAGGCAATGTGGTCGATGACGAACAAATTATCTCGCCAAAGAAGACGTCAAAGTCAATCTTATCGTCATTTTTCAACTTCAAAAAGGTAAGAGCTTTTTCAAAGAAAAAATCTAACTCTTTGTTTTCGCATGTTTAAGGGGGTACTGCGCCTAATATTAGTCAGAAAACTCACACTGTAAATATCAATAAAACTGGACATATCAAGCTGGCTAATACTAAGGGCTTTACTTCGAAAAAAATATCATCAATTGACAACCTAAATAACAATAACGGAATCAGCACGGTAGCTAAGGTTTCTAACATATTTTTCGATTTTAGTAAACTTGATTTATCAAAATTTAAAAATAAAACCGCTACAACAACAACAACAACAACTACAACAACAACTGGAAAAACTAACACTGTTCAACTTATTTTTTTAATAAGATATTGCTTATCTGTTAAAATCCTTTCATTCCTAACATCTGTAATTGTTAAATTTGAACAAGGCAAGTCAAATAAACATACAATTAGCTCATCCAAAAACCGCATGATTTATATATACTTTTTACTTACAATTCAACTTTTAATTACATATAATACCAGGCTAAAAAACGAGTGGCCGGATAACGACGAAATAGAGATCTGCAGGGCAAGTAGTGAAACTTTTTGGTCCACAAACGAAATGAGTGTGAACTTAGGCCGTGTGAATAATGTAGGCAGGGCAGTTCGCGTGACAGATCGCATCGATGTTGATTTTGACCCATTTGGGGAAAAAAATCAAGTGGCTTAACGGTGAAATGGTCGAAAAAAATAATATTAAACTTCCTGATGACTATTTCAAGGATCTTAAATCAATTAAAACAAACACACAAACAAAAATAGACATCTCAGAAGTAAAAATCGTTAGTTTAAACATCCCCCGTTGTCATATGAACAATGAACTTTTCGACCCATTAAAAATCATGGTAACAACCCTCCCGGATATCGATTTATTTCTTTTAAATGAGTTATATATGAAAACAGAAATTAAGGCCCCAAACGGTTACTCAATTTTTGCAAAATCATGCGATGGCCTGATCACTACGTGTATCATATATAAAAACTATTTATCCAATAAGATCGAAAATGTACAGTTAATAGGCGAATTAAATTCTACTAGTTGCAGGTTAAAAACTGGTCCCAAGAAAAATGATTACGTTTTTCTAAGTTCGGTATATAGATCACCCAGCGATTCGAGAAGAACACAATTTTTTACAACTTTAGGATATAAGAACGAAGAACACAAAAAGGATTTTTCAATTGATTTCTCGAATTTTTTATTAAACCATCATGATGACAACCATATAATTGGAGGGGACATTAATTGGGCCTCACTTAAGAAATTCACTAAAAACAGATTTTTCGAAAAACAATTTATTAATAAACTGAAAGTTAGTAACAAAAGGAACCTATGTTCTAACATGATAACTTACGAAAGTACCAATCATAGGGTAGAAACGTCCACATCGATTGATGCGCTCATAGTAGATGACAATTTCAACCTTAAAGTCACAAAAATTCTAGATTATGAAGTTTCCCAATTTTCGGATCATTTCGGCATTTTTTTTACTATACCCTTTTTTCGGAAGAAAACTAAACTTAAACCTTTAAAAATCAGAAAACGGATAACAGATACCTCAGAAAAACTCAATAAAAAAATTCTGGAAACATGTAGGACCAATTTTGAAAACAATAACATTTTTGACCTAATCTCTAAGGACAAACAATTTTCGAATTCGGGAAATTTATGCCAAAAAATAATAGACACCTTTGAAACAAGCCTAAATGAAGCAAATCCTCTAATAACAGTCAAACCAAAATCAGGAATAAAAAACTGTCAGTTGAGTACCAGATTCTACGAATTAAAAAAAGAGTTAAAAAAACGCTACAAACTCAGCAAAAGACATAATTTTGTATTAAAAAACGACCAAAGATACAATTTTCTGAAAAAAGAGTTACAAAAAGAGCAGAGGCGTAACATAAGGGTTTATTGGGAAAAGGACATTACAGAAAGGGCTAAAAAAAACAAGTTAGACTGGTCATATTTAGAAAAATTTAAAAATCAAGACGATAGAATCTCTGAGAGTCTGAGTGCTAACGATTTCGCAAAAAGATTTCACGGTTTAAGTTTCGATTATACCCCAAAAGTGAGGGATAAATGGGACAACAATATGGGTTCGATAAAAAATTTCGACTTTAACACAAATTTTGATCAAACCAGTAAAAATCCGTTGACCGACCTTAAAGAAATTTTAAAACGAGCAAAAAACTCTAAAAACTCCTCGGGATGGGACGGTATGAACCTGTCATTTGTTAACCTGCTTGACAAAGAACTACTAGACTCAATCATCTACATTTTAAAATGCTGTTTCAAAAATGGTTGCTATCTCGAATGTTTCCGTGAATTGAAATGTATGCCCGTATTTAAAAAGGGGGACAAAAATAATATCAAAAATTATAGGCCTATTCATGTTGCCCCGACAATTTGTAATTTGGTGGAAAAGGTCATTTGTCTACAAATGACGGACTTTTGGACAAAAAATAATTTAATGCACAAAAATCAATTCGGATTTAGACGACATCATAGCGTAGGATTACTTATTAACGAATTTAGAAAATATGCAACCATGAAAAATAAAAAATACAATATGGCTATACTAACGGACCTTTCGAATGCCTTTGGTTCTGTTGATACGTTCATAATCTTAAGAAAACTGGCCCCACTATGTTCAAAAAACACTCTCAAGCTTTTAAGAAGTTTTCTTATACAAGCTACAGTTAAGGTAAAATTAGGTGACAAGATATCTGTGCCATTTGACACAGCCGATAGGGGATAC
The DNA here is from genome assembly GCA_004367875.1 of Oikopleura albicans. Taxonomy (NCBI): domain Eukaryota; kingdom Metazoa; phylum Chordata; class Appendicularia; order Copelata; family Oikopleuridae; genus Oikopleura; species Oikopleura albicans. The sequence goes on from SCLG01001122.1 coordinate 5,039, forward strand.
AGTCAGGGGAGCAATTTAAGCACTTTTCTTTTTAGTGCACTGATGACTGAGAGTCATATTTTACCTAGTAACATTGAAGCCTTCAGCTTCGCGGACGATGATCAATTAGTAGTATGCGAAGATGATTTTGAGGTGTTTAAGATAAAATGTAACGAAGCAATAAAATCATTCCATGATTTTTGTATAAGACATAACATAACACTAAACACAAAAAAAACTTTCGCAATGACTTTTGGAAAATTTTCGAACGAACAACTTAAACAAATTGAAGTGAATACATATGGAGAAAAAATAGAGATTTGTAACGAAATATCAATGTTAGGCATTAATATGAATAACAAGTTAAAATTTGATCCATATATTGTCAATTTGCTCAAATCGATTAAGTCCCGCTGTAGAATGATAAATAACTTCACAAAATTTACTAATCCGAAAACTATAACTACTACAATCACAGCCTACTGTAACGGGAAGTTCAATCATGGAGCCGCTTATATTCCATGCCATTCTCATCAAACTTATAAAGAATTACAAACCCCAATTAATAGTCTATGTCACCGTAAATTTACATCCAAGGCCGAACGTGAAACAACCAGATTTGGCACAATATCCCAACATATCCTATTAAAAAGAGCCAACTTAACAAGTTTTGCGAACTTACATAGGCTTATCCACATGCAGAGACTTAACAAGATATTAATGGACCTACAACCAGTCTGGGAGGCGGTATCATTAATAAAAATGCTAAGTGTTGAACAGATAATAAACAAACCACGGCTAGGCCTAAAATTGACAAAAAACAACAGGGAACCAGAAATCACAGCCCCTAATATGTGGGTCACAGAGTTCAACAGTTTACCAAAATCCCTTAGGAATAAAATAGGTTCGGAACAATTCGATACTAACATTAAAAAATATTACAAATTGAGGTGTCAACACCAAGAATTTTTTGAGCGTCAGTGTCCTAATTGTAAAAATAACTGTGCAAACTATCGTAAACATCGCACTAATGACGACTCGTACATTTTTTATAATTTTAAAGATACCAAATTCAATAAGTTTAACTATATTATTCGGGTACTTAATATAAAACTAATGGAAAACCCGGAATTCAGCCTAGCGCAAAAGGACCTAGAAAAATTCATTGGGAGTAGACTTAATATTTAGGCCGGAAAAACTTGGGTACCCAAAAAAAAAACACACAACAATCATAAACTATCCATATACTATAACTTTTAATTATAAGACAAAAAACAAACAACCAAAAGTCAATAATAAAAAATTATATTATATTCGTGAATTGACACCACATAGTTTATTTCGATTTATTATAACATAACATGTGTCACATACTTTGTATGGTTATAAATTTGGTCTATAAAAATAGTATATAAATTAACTAATAGACAAGAGACGATAGTTAACTAAGGCCATAAAATGGCATAATTTTAGCTTAGCTAACCACATAAAGTTATTATTTATTTGCAAAACCAAAAACTATCATTTATTTTATTATCTACGTAACTTTTTATATAAAATTCTCTATCTTTAGATTTACTCAATTCAAATTAGCCTTTTGCAATTTCAAAAAAAAGAGTCTAAGACTCACACTGATAAAATCAGTAATGACTAAAAATCTCTTAGAGATACCAACTTAGCATATGATAATTATACCTGCAAAAAAAGTTCACCTGCAAAAAATAAGTTCATAAATATGTTTCTATCCAATTTACCTAATTTTTTCTTTTTTTTACTTTCCCTGTACATTGATTATATAGCCAAACTATAACTAAAATATGTTCTAAGAACTATTAGTAAAAATAGGAGCTTCTTTCCTTTCAAAAAAAGTAGACACACAAGGGCGTTAGCTAAAAATGAGAAACGGGCCAATAGGAATCACGCAATAAAATAAGACTTCTGACGACTTGATAAATTTAATTTGATTTATTTTTTTCTGGTAAAATTCTAAATTACAACACAGAATAAATAACTTTTTTTTTCGGTTTAAGAAACTTTTTTTTTCCTTTTTTATCTCTAAGAGATACTATAAAATTGAACCATCAAGGACTATAAAACAATTAAAACCAATGAATGATAAGAACAAAATAATTGAAATATTTAAAAAAAAACTAACTATAAAATAATAAATAGGAAATAAATAAAGTGGACTGTTACTCGGATTTTTTCCAGAACAATCCTTTATCATTCTATATGCATAAACAACATTCAATTCCTCCTTTTTTCTCAGTTTTGTCACTTCTGATTAGGCATTTTTTATAGGATAGGTAACATATTTTAGAAAAAAGTACCGCTATTTTATCACCTCAAAAAAATAACCCGCTCAAAAAAAAATGAACTCACGGTAAAAATATGAGTTCTCAGCCGGAAAAAATTGTTCTGGAAAAAATCCGAGTAAAAAAAAAAACTTGTGATTGTTTCAAGATCCGGCACTGTACACCTTATTACTCGGAGTTTTCGCAATCAGAGTCTAGCGACTTGTCACCAGTATATTGCGAAAAATCCTCATACGAAGGTGGAGCAGTAACGTCAGGGGCAGCAGTTATAGAGGGAGCGGTATCATCTGCCCAATTTATTCCGGAAATGTCAGCTGAAAATGCGCGACCATGGATTGAATGCTCTGGTGAACTTTGCCGAGGGCCCGAGTCATCAGAAGTCGAACGAGCACGGGGCACCATGATCAAACATATGGGAGAACCGGGCAAGTATGGCATGGTCAACAGGCTATTATCCCCCAAAAACAGCTCCCAGTTATCCTCATTGCCATTTTTATCAGTGGCGGCAGTCAAATCAAAAACAATTTTCTCCCCATTTGGTCCGACCATAGTAAAATTGACGGCAACATCACCGGTTAAGGAACCATATGAGCATTGGGCATCAGAAGGCGAATCGGGGAATACGGAGGCACTTCCAGATGGTTCCTCATTTCGATCACGGCCCACCTCCACACGAGTCGTCTCACCGGAAGACGAAGAAAAATCAAAGCAAAGTGTCCGTTTTCGCTTCTTACTTGAAGGGGGAATCCGCGACATTTTGGGCATGGTCGAGCGTCCACTGGAAAGCGCAGGAGTGCGCAACTAAAATAAAAAAGTTTTTCATTTTTTTAAACTTTTTATTCACTTCAAAAGAAAGAACGGCGCGTGGGGGTTAAAAACTCGAAAATGGTTCAAAATATACATTATGGGTACTCATTCGACCTAGAATTCATCGCCAATCACCAACAACCCATATTTACACGAAAAAGAAGGAACGGCGCGCGAGGGTTAAAAACTCAAATGGTTCAAAATATATAATATGGGTACTCATTCGAGCTAGAATTCAGTACTGATCATTTATCAAACGATTATAAAATATCATAAATCATATTACCTCAGCCGAATCACAAATTCGTTGAGGTGGCGGCTTTGTCTCGCGCATAGTTGGAATTGGCATTTTCACAGCAGACGAAGGGTATTGACCGACAATCGATTGGCAATATGAAGCGACATCCTGAACATCTGGAACAGTTGGAACAGGAGTACCTTTAATCGACTTCGTTTTGCCAACCATGTCGGTATAGCGACGGGCAACATCAATAGTCTTCGGCTTGGGTACCCCCAAAGTGGCCGGCTTGGCGCTACAGAAATGACCCGATGACATTTCCAAAGAATCGACGCTCATTTTCAAATTACCAGAAGCCAAAGAAGCGGCCACCGGATTGTACGGATCATTATACATCGAAAGAGTTCGCGAATCTTGACGGGCCAGCAACTGGGCACTCTCAGAACCATCGAAAAACAAACAATCGTCATGTTCATGCTCTGGGGTGATGTCAAGTTGTGCAAGAAACGTCTCATTCAATTTTTCACCAAATTGTTTCACAATGGCGAGGTCATCGATAGCCAAATGGCGGATTCGAACGCAACAATCAACTTGATCCTTGGCAACCCGATACCCAGTCGGCATCATCTTAAAACGAAAATGAATAGAATGGCTCCCTCTTACACTTTTATTCAATTTTTTCTTTTCTTTTTTTTTCCATCTTTTCGGAATATGGCAAAAAAAAAACACACATGTTGGGTGAAATGGTCATTTGACAAAACGAAAACAATTGTAATAAACGATCAAATGGGAAAAATAATTTATATCAACGTACCGAAGTTATAGCCGAAGCACGCACGGAATCAAGTTGGTGCGTAATCGGTCCATACATGGCGTGCGTATTTTCAATCTCAACTTGGCTTGAAATCGCCAATTTTCCAACATACATGCCAGCCAAATATTCCTCAATTGTTGAAAAGGAACTCTTCAAATTACGAACGTTGGCTGCAAACCGCTGATTATACTTCAACAGGCAAGAAACATTCGTTGCCAGGTCGAACATACCTAATATTCGACAAATTAAATAAGTCTAATATGTAAAAACGACAGAAATATTCCGATTAATTCCTACTGGGAAAATCATAGCAAATCACGCGGAACAAAAAAAAAGAAGGAAAAACCGAACGAAAAAAAAAAAAGAAGAAGAAAGAAAAAAAGAGGCCCGCCAACCATACGGAAAAAATGGCGCACAGGAGTTAAAGTGTAGTAAGAAATAACGCTATTTAATTTTCTTAGCGATATGGTACTCATTCGTTCGGCAATTTTATGGTTATTGCAATAAATGACGTCTTACCTTCAAAAAACTTTCGATTTTCTTCAATTTCTTTATTATAAAGAAACAAAACTCCACAAAGCTGTTCGATAAACTTCACCAATCGTTGCGGCGAAACGTGTTCCTCAAACCCCTCATCAGTCGGAGCGAAACCGAACGCATGTTTGGCCATATAATTGGCAAAAGCGGGTGTTCCCGATAACCCATGCACGGGAGCAAATCCGATGGTGTCGGTGAAGATTTGCTCAAATTCAAGATGCTGGGTGGCCACATACTTCAAACCACCGACAACTCCCTCTAACTGCTTCAAAATCCCCGCCGTTCCAACAAACTCAACAGGGATTTGGTCGACTTCAAAACCATTATCAACCAAAAGTTGATAATAATCGACACACGGTGGCAGAAAAGGACGAAGGAGCTTGGGTCGGTTGGCTGGGATTTGAGGAAGACGGTCGAAAAAATTCAATCCACGACGGCGATAAGTTCCATATTCGGTGTCGAACAACTTGAATCGCGACACATCAAAGTCGAAGCGGTTGAAAGTGAGACGAACAAGTCGTTTCTCACTGTTGTTTAAGAAGTTACACCACATCTTTGGTTCGGATTTTGCAAAATTATCATTCCAATCAAAAATCAAATAACTTAGTTATAAGAAGTTTCAAAAAAAAATGATTATAAGTTGAGAGTTCTAGGCGGAAACTCTGGAAAAACGATATTTTAAACTGGTGGAAATATATCAAAAAAAAGAACAACAAAAATATAAACAGAAAATTCCAATATCCGGTTCCTGATGCGGCTGGAACAACTTCAAATCGGCAGAATTCAAAAGCGGTTGGTACATCAAAGAAGCGAGCATCATCGGCGGCAATACCTGCCTTCCTGAACAGCCATTCGTAGATTTGTAAACATGAGCATTCAATAGGCTGTGATCGACCTGAAATTTTATGATTAGATTTCTGATTAAACCAGAATATGGCTCAAATTGGCGTCTGAGGGTTAAAATTAAAAGTAAATGGAATCTACAATGGGAAGATCGGAAAAAGACAGATGGCTTCCCACCACTGATATGTTACAAGTGGCACTTACAGACCTGACCCAAATAATGACGCCTAGGGGTTAAACTCTCACATACGTCAACCCCGACACAATGGGGGTTCATTCGAAGTGGAATTTTATGACGATCTCAATGAAAGCAAAAACCGACATAAAAACTTTCATATTTTTCAAAAAAATTCACAATCGACAAAAATGACGTTTAAGGGTTAAACAAGAGAGGACCTCACAAAAACTTCTATTACGGGCCAAGGAGGCAATTATCCGGGACGAGTTACCAAAAAAGGACCTTCATTGAAGCGTCGCATAACAAAAAGGCGCACGAGGGTTAAACAATGCGAATAATCAAAAAGTACTTCATGGGTACTCTCTCGATGTGAAATCTCACGAAGATCACAATGAAATCAACAATCATTGATGAAAATTGGCCTGAGAGGCAAAATATTTAATCCACAAAACCAAAGCCTGAAAGCAAAAAAAAAGAACAAAAACCTTTTCGTAAAAATTGTTGAATCGATGGAAACTAGGAACCAACCGCTTCAAACCCGCCGTTATTCCGCGCTCAAAAGCACCTAATTCGGACAAAGTAAGGACTTCTGAAGTTTCCGCCATATGCCGCAACACACTGTAATTCCACATATCCCGGAAAGTGGTGGTTTTATCGATAACAAATATGGGTATGGTCTCTGGTTCATTCATTCTCCAAAACGGAAAAATCAAAAATCTTTTGAAATTAAAAAATCGACTGTTTCTACTAGTGAAAAGCAAAATTCACTTTTATGGAAAAATGTGAAGAAATATTTCAAACCAGTCGCTTATATTGCAAATTACCTAACCGAAAAATGGATTGGTTTTTTATTGTTACAACAATCGTACGATCGTTGGGATGACCCTCAGACAACAACAACAACAAAAAAAAAAAAAACCGAAGAAAAAAAGAAGAACGAAATCACAATTTCAAGAAATATAAAATATTACAGTCCTTACCCGCATTGTGGACAGCTCGTTGATGACTTCACTTTCGGAGAGGAATCCCAGTGGATTTTGCGTTCGATTCGCCTCAATTATATCCCTCATACTATGCAAATAATATGCACCGTAGTAACAGAATTTTAACGAATCGATACGCTTATAAAATGGATCAATCTGGCCATGCGAGTTAACATGTCGAGCTTTCAAACGAATCATAATCGTCATTCGAACCAAACTCCAACTAAGAAAGCGAAGATACAGGCGTCGGGTATCGAAACTAACAGCCAAAGCAGGGAAAATCGAAAGATCTTTTACATAACCCATAATGACGCTCGCTTCAAAATCAATATTTGGACTGTTGGTTAAGCAATCCAAATACAATTCAACAAAAGTTCGTGACGGTGTCTTATCGCCGAATCTTCCTTGCGTCTGATCCATGACAAATAATAAATACAAAAATTGATAGTTGTCGAATTGGGTACTGGTTCGAACAACTGTCAATTCACTAGGGTCATCGAGCCGAGCAGTCACGTACCCTATGTTTATGGGTGTTGATCCGGGTGTGTACTTCGATGACAAAACAAAATTGCGGAGGCGAATATGGGGCGCCTGATACCTTCCAGCAACGCATTCCCAATTTATATCGGACTTAATGGGTTCGACATAAAATTTGAGGCCCAATGCTTCTAATACTCCAAGGAACAAAGGAGCATGTTTCGTGGCGCCCATACTTTTACGAACGGGATCCGGTCCGGATGAGCTACCATAACCGGGAATTATGGTCAACAACTTCGATTGAGGAAATATCTGGAATGACGAATCGGCACCGGCGTTTTTGGAATGCTCCCCATAAACATTTGGCAAAAACGATGTAAAATCAAAATGAGGCACCAAAAGTTTAGCGCGCTCCAATGGGCTCTCCGGCGACGAATGGAATTCTTCTTCAATAATTTTACACACCAACTGTTCGAAATCAAGATTTTCCAATATACCCTCGTCATTATAAAGCAATAATCGATCCATTATGGCGGTCTGCAGGGCACTGTTTCGAACAGTAGCATAAATTGGCTCTCGATTTTCATGCTCAGTGCGATTCGAAGATGGCCCGGTATATTCTCGCGCTGGGAAATAAAATGCATTTCTATAAAAAAACCGACGACAGGTCATAGGCAGATGATAGGGCCGACCGTTAGATATTACGATCACGGATCCATCCCATTTGGGATATACGGCGAAGGCGTCCGATCGCCATGTGTCGCCAGACAGCAACTTCTCGATCCCATAATCGTCATTCTCCTGCAACACACGGTATTCATCTTTCAAAACTTCATAATTCACAATCCGCAATCCCGATGAACACAAAACGTCCCGAGCCAAAATATCACGGTCAACCCAGTCATCGACTTGCTCCGAAACAAAATCATAATTGAGGTCGAACAAAGCAGGAAATTCCAACAATTGAACATTATCTTCATCCGGAGTAAAAGTCCCAACCGTATATTTATGAGCAACCGGTGTGAATCGGTCAACGGACTCGCGCAAGTTCGAAAAATTCAAAATTTGTGGCTGGAAAAACACATTTTTTAACACCAACGACGAAACCATCAACGCGTTATACATCGCGTTAACGTCGAACTTGGTATTATGAGCATCAATGACGAAATGGGCCAAACGTAGGCACGGACAAATATCGAACTGTTGTAATTTTCGATAATATTTCGGAGAATGGATCACCTTGTCGTACACATGATCGGATGTCATTTTGAAATAACCCTCCTCGTCCTCGTCCAAATCAAAAACAGTAGGATTTTCATCCTCAACCGTCGTAGCGCCTTCACGCAGCCGAGTCCCGAAAGTAGACTTCTTGGGAATTCGTCGTCGATTAGGCTGGTTAACAATAAACCCCAACAAAGGGCGAGCCCGTTGATACAAATCATGCAATGATTGATATTGATCACAAAGTGATTCGGGCAAGGGATGATGGTAGCAGAACTGATCTTCTTGAGACCCAGTAACGGTCAAAACATATGACTCGGTCTTGGCACCACTACACCCGCAATCGGCCAAAAAATTTGAAAACGACCTTTTATACAAACGTGGGCGGAAGAGTGTTGAATTCAATAATTGCGCAGCTCGAGCAGGAGTGGTGATGGATACGAAGTCGTCAATGTCATTGGTGGACTCGATCGCGAAACAGGTCATAAGCGATTTCAAATGCGTAACGAACATGGCCATCCGTTCAGCATGCTGGACCAGAGGGTCGCACACAACATCCACCAAATGATACTTCATATAAACATCCGTTATATCGGTAAGGAAACGATATGAAGTTGGGTTCGATACGAATTTATCGTTCTCACCAGTTTGGGTCGCGGAATTTTTAGTGATATCGTCATGGTCACTTGGAACAGGGCCATCATACACGACCGATTGAATAAGCCCGGCCGACAACTTATCGGTGCCAACGATATCCGGACAGACCTCATGAGAAAAAAACTGCGAGAGAAAGACGCCTACAAGCCCGACATGTTGAGCTGTTAAGGCACGCAGCTGGTCTTTGGTTTTGGCGAGCTTAGCAAGCGATGTCGGGACTAATCGCTCACCTAACATTTTTAATCGATCGATGGCCTCGGTACGACAGGTGAACAAATAATTACGGTCGCCACGAATATCAATCGGAAGTCGTCTTGGCAGAACTCCCCATGGTTTCAGTCGAAGGTACTCCCGACGTTCATCGATAACACGATTATATTCGACAATCGTTGATTCCTGTTGATGGAAAAAGACATTGTTGATCGATGCGTAGTGATCCGACATTCGCCGACCCAGCTCAGCCAACAGCTCATCATTCACGGCAGGGGTCTCATCAGATTCACCAAAATTAACTATAAAAAATATATATATATCTGTAATTTTAACAAAGAATCAAATCTACTACAAAAAACTACCCTCTTATTTTTTACAATCCTTAAAAGCTCATTATCCCCTTTTTCTTTTCTCACCATATTAAAAAAAAATATATCACAGACCCATTCTACATATTAGGTTAGCCATAGAATCAGGACCAATATCATGAATTACGAAACCCCAATAACAATAATTATTAATAGTACTTTTACATATTTTCGTTCACGTCACATTAGCATCTCGCCTAATCATGAATCAATCACTCTACGATGATTTTTATTTTTTTTGTGTGTGAAAATATAATTGAAAATAGGCCCAATAATTTACCTTCAATTAAGGACTGTAACTTGTCATTATGCGCAACCAACAGCTGTTCGTCAGTCAACTTCTCCGAGGGGTTAACAGGTGTCGGGTCGACTTTGTCGATCTTTTGATCTAAAACGTTCCCAGGCACTTCAGGGGCTCCACTCATAGCTTTGGGGTCCAATTCGGTCGAAACCAATTAGTGAACTGACGAGAAAATAGAAAACGAGTACTTTTATAACAAAAACATTTAGTATTCTAGAAAATCTCGAAAATTCCTAGAAATTGACCAAAATAAAAACTTCAATAACAAATATCAATAAAAAACACTAAAAATATTCTCTAGTATAATGAATCAAGGATACCAAAATGATTTATAACAAAATACCATAGTAAAACATTAATTTAACACTTACCCATAACTGTGGAAATAAAGGGGACCGGAATGCCTAAGAAACGTTAAACTGAAAGAGAAGTTGACACAGCTCAAAAGCAATTGTTTTTTTTTCGCGATAACCTCGCTTTGCTTTTTCGTAATCAATTTGTATATAATAAATGTAAATAACATAAACATGTATATATTTTATTTTTATAAAACAAAAACTATATTTTTATAAACCAACAACACTATATTTTTATATCCACCAAATTAATATATTTTTCTATCCCTTTCTTTACACTGTCAACTTTCATACTGTACATCTGACACAGAAGTGTCACTTATTATTTCACTTTGACAAATAAGCCTTTCTGCCACTTTTGGAAGCAATAAAAGGAAATAATAATAATAGCCTATACGGAGCTGTTTGAAGGTGCCAACTTACGCAAAAAAAAATTTTTGGACGAATTTTATAAACTACAACTGAGCCTAAAACGCGACCATAAAAGTTTTCGGTTCGATGATTTTAGCC
>SCLG01001123.1:0-15833 GCA_004367875.1 Oikopleura albicans
TCCGTTTTTAATTGTCTCTAACCATACCAAACGGGTACGAATTATTTGTATTTCTGACTTTACGTCCGCTTCAAATTTATTATCAAAAAGTACAGCCATTTTGTGTCAGATTTTTAGACACGTAATTTCAAACTGAGCTACACTGGCCAGCCTAAAAATCATATTTTCCTTTTGGGACTTTGATTGTTTAAAGATTACTTTTTGTTTCATATTTATTGGTTGAAAAAACTAAGGATGACTTTTAGGCTGGTTCTGATTGGTTGGTCGCACTAACATTTAAATCCAGTAGAATCTTTTGGTTCGTTCTGTGATTAACTTTTCTGTTGCATATTCCAATGTTCCATGGAAACATAAGGCCTGAATGAGTTGGTCCATGTAGCCTATAGCACTATCCGTAGGTTTGGTGTTCAAATAAAAATGTGCTTCCTTTATAATTTGTTGCCGAAAAATTATCATAAACTCATGTGAGTGAAAAAGGTCGCGAGAAAACTGATGTCGGCTACAAAAATTCTTAGTAAGGCGGAACCCAAAGTACTTCAAATCTCCTTCGTTTATCAGGTTGATGATTTTATCTGGCACATCCATTTTTTTATAACATTTTTTAGCTGAGAATGCCAGTAGTTCATATAAGTGTTCCATTTGGAAGTGAAGATGAACGAGCGGAATTTTATTTCGGTTTTCTGTATCCATTATGTGAAAAAGAAGGTCTCTATTGAGTTTCATTTTGCTTATCGAAAGAAAAAGTTTTCCTTTGAGTGGTCAAGATTAGTTTAATTGCTTTTTTATATAATCAGAAAACAAAGCGTGCCAGGTTTTATCCTGATTTTGTCCGATGAGACACGATGACCGATTAACGTCCAGTTGAAATGAAGCAGACGGTAAAGGAAACTAAAAACTATGTCTAATTAAGTTTTAGAATACCTCATTTATCTTTAAATATAGGAATATATATAGTCTACTCTGAACAAAAAAATTTCGTTGTTTGTTTTCGTATTGAAGATCTAGAACATTGTGTAAAGGAGTCTCTCATTATTACGTTTTGCTTATTCCGGGTCTATTTCTTAGAAAAATAGAATTATTCTAGAATTCCGAAGTGTTTGGCTTTAAAAAGAGCCGTTATGTACCTAGAATCGTCAGTTGTTTTTAGTAATAAAAATAAAAGAAGACCCATAATGTTGGATATTGTGGCAAGTTTAGTTTTTCCGGATTTTTCTAATCCGCGAACCCAAATGAATGCGGTGGTGACCCTACAACATATGGTAAGGACTTTGTTGCAGGAGATTTTTCAACGGCCAACGTTAACTGTGCCCACTTTGACTGATGGGCCAAAAGCTTTGAATATTTTGAAAGTTTCGGCCGGGCTGTATGATACATCTTTGACCCGCCGTAGTTACAACTTGTTGATTCGTTGGCTTCTCCTAGAAGTACAAACATGGGATACTCCCATTTTGACAATAACCGATGTATTGGATTTGGGAACTTTACGTCGCCGCACGCTAAATGAGGCTCATTTCGAGACCTTACAGGCAAGTCTTTGCAGTTATTTGTTTTATACTGCCAAATCCGATTCCAAATCGCTTGCGACTGCTGAGAAGGTTATGGATGCGGCTTTACAACAAAAAGTACGTATGACTTTTCTGTTTTTAGGAAAAATTTTAGGAAACGTTATAAATTCTAGGAACTGGACTGAATTCATATTTTCCATTTTTATGGTTTTAGTAACTGTATTTATGTAAATACGGCCATTTTTGGCCGTCCAAAATTATATGAAATGTGCTATGCGGGTTAATGTAACGAATACCATATTGTATAGTTAAATGTAAACATGGAACTTATAATGGTTAAGCTTCATTTTGGAATAAGGATGTGGTTTATAGTTTTTATCTAGCTGTCCTACTCCAACTAAGATTTATGGTGTTTATTTCGACCTATGTTGGGATAATTTTATTTTTTTAGTTTGGCACAAAAAACCCTCATGAGAAGCTAATGTTGACCTCAAGTTCTTATGTGGAATTCGAAGATACCGCTCAGATCGCCACCTACGGAGAAAATGGCGCTACAACTGCTACAGCTTTGGAGGCTGTGGTGATGTTGTTGCCTAAAAATATGCGTCAAGCATTCAAAAATCGTGAAAATTTTGAAGTCGCAGGGCATTACCCCATAAGCATTGAAAACGCGTCAAAGTGGGAACGGGATGAATCCACTCTCCGCCGAGCTAAAGAACGCGCCTTGTACCGTAGCATACCTTCAACGCGAGCAAATTTCGAATTGTTGAATTATTTTTGTTTAAACCAATGTGCCGAACTTCATTGCGCAAGCGGAGTAGGCTGCGGGTATGTAATTTATAATTTTAATATTATGTTGATTAGTACTTTATGCGCTTTTAGCGGATTACCTACAGTCCCTATCTGGGTCCCGGACTATAATAGATCTATATTATTTCGTAATGTTATAAAATTCTCAAATGTCTGATAAAAATGTACTTTTGGCATGACGTTCCCAACATCATATACCGTATATTTTGGTCATTTTGATTTTAGTGATCTTGCCGAAACTTGCGGCGTTGATGCTTGTTTGGCTTTGGATAACGGATGTACCCGACGCATGATGACAATTTTGGTTTTGAAGGCTGTGGAGCCTAGTGTATGGTCTCGTTTGGCGGCTGTGGCTTCGCGTTTTAATAGTTACAATGGACGCTATGAACTGGACGGGGGCGTTTTTCGAGTAACCGAACAAAAGAGTCAAAAAGTGATTGCGACTAAGGGGGTAGTCCACCTGGTTACGGGATTTGGCCACCATTCTGAAATTACTGGGGTGTCTCCTTTACGTTGCTTGGTGCGTTTGTTGTTAAGCCTAGCGGGGATTTCTTATAAAACAAATGCATCAAATGCTGGCGTTGTTGATATACCGATTGTCTCTTTAACGCAAAAAACGTGCACCGCCTTTGCGTACCTTATTCGGAAACGAATCAATAAGGTGTCATGTGTGCCCGAACATACCATTAGTCCTTCATTGGTGTCTTTGTTCATTACTGATGACATGATCGGTAAGACTTTTTTATATTGTTTTGACGGCTAGTAAAATAAAATTCAGCCTTTTCTTACCCATGTAATTTATAAAAAACAGAATTCAATTTTCTTACCAGACTTTTGCTGTTTGATTGTCTTTTTTTTTGCCTTGCTTTTTTATATAGAAACGTTGACTTTGTTTTTGTTACAGTCTGTATTCATTTATCAGACACCCAAATCCCGGTCAGATTCTAATTTATATGACGCAGTTGAGCCCAGCTAGTCGTTTTAAACTAAAAAAAAAAAAAAGAAAAAATTCCCATTTTTGCGGCGACTCCACTTGATGGATGACATTTTTGAGACCGAACAAGGCCTCCTAATGTTTTACGGACTGTAATTGATAGTTTTATGGGCCTGTAGTTTATGTTGTTATTTTAGAGCCGTCTTTTACTTTTACTTCGGCGCAAGTTGGGGCCGTATTGACCGAATATACCGCCACCTTGCAAGCAGCACTGGGTGTATACCGTCGATATGATTCTCGCGCCTCAGATGTGACTATAATATGCGCGGCCGATGAAATGATGACTCGCCGTTTGGCCGTTTATGTAGAGCATGGCCTACATTTGTCGCCTGAAGAATTCCATGCTTTGGATTCGTTATTTTATTTTGAGATGCGAAACATGCATTTGTCCGAAGCGGGAACTCATGAGTACGACCCGACCCGGGCCGGTTGTGGTCTATGCACTTTAAAGACTTGCTCAAACAATAAGACCGTAAGTATTTTATGAGTTTTACAATTTGATCCATACGGTACCTCTTAACTAGTTTTAGATGCCTGTACTCTTGTTTGACCCTTATTTGCCAAAACGACTTTTGGTTGTTTATTTGTGAAAAAGTAGTAGAAGAAGCTAAAGGGTCTGACATATACATGAACAGGGGTGATTTACAGTCCTTGATTCGATAACGGGCGCTTCCATAACGGCCGCCCATCCTATAACGGCCGTTTTTCTCGACCACAAATTGATTATCCCATAACGGTCGTTTTTTAATTAACGCATTGAACAATAAGGAAGATTGGTACATAAATCATTACGACTAAGGCATACAATAAACATTTTAGAGTAAATAAGCCGTTTTGTTTCAATTTTTCCCAAATTGACCCCTATATTTTAGAGCGACACTGCGTGGGCAAAGGTCTTGGCTGCCCTGAAGGCTGAGAAGTCTCCTTGGGAGGTGGAATATTCAAACCCCGAGTTTCGATTTGGGCCTTCCCCGAGCTCTGTGAACAATACTGTATGTTTTGGGATACTTCCCAAAATGTTTAGTACTCTGGACGCGCGGGCTGAATACAAGCGGTTTAATTGGTCCTTAGGGCCTCGAAAAATGGACGCTCTAGCCGCACGCATAGCGGGTTACAAGGCTCCGGAGATAAACTACGTGTTAACCCAAAAATGCGAGGAGGCCACTTACGAACTTGACATTATGTCTTTACGGGAAAAGTTGTATGACGATTTGGCTGTCTCAGCCAAAGTGCCTGGTTTTGGGGATCGATGCAACATTTCTCGTTTGGCGTTGCATACCTTTCGGCACAAAATTGGGCTAGTTCGTCGTATAAAGACAGAACATGACGAGGCTGCCTTGTTTTTTTCCGCTGAAATACAGATTCCGTTTGCAACTTGCCCTGCTTTATGGAAGCCTACCTCGACCCTTGGTGTATTGAGCGAAATGCCCGGTGAAGAGGAGTTATTTTTGGTAGACGATTTGGAACTGGGTGAGGAAAAAGCTTTTGGTCAATATTCACAGACCTCTGAGCTTGATGATGCGAATGAACCGCAGTTGGACAGTGAATCCGAATTGTAGAAAGAACAAAATTATCAAAAACCAGCTCCTGTTAACTCCCAGGGGACATTAAATTTCAAATCTAACAAAGTAAAATTTTTATTTGAATTTTCGAGAATGGGGGCGCTGCATCTAACATGTTCTTTGGGAGTTAATTTTATTAACTCTGTTTCTGTTTTTCTGTAATTTATGCTTACGTGTTTTCAACACGTGGTTGTTCTATATGTTTTCACATTTTTTTTATATAATCATTGTTTGATCATCCGAAATAAATGTGAGTTTAGAGTATACTAACTTGGTTTTATAAACTTAGGAATACTGTAATTTTACGTATAACGTAAAATATAGAATTCAAGTGATAAAAAAAAATAAAACTAAAATTCGTTAGTAATTTATACTAACGTCGTAACGTATGTTACTTAGGATCATAGTTACTTGACAACATTGTCAAGACCTAAACTGAGATTTTAACGACTGACTGATATACTTAGTAAGTTATGGTAAATATAAGTTGTGATGTATAAGATAGTAAATACTGAATGCTGTTTAAAAGGGGACTAGTAAAAAAAAAACCAATAACGAGGTTCTGGTAATTTTTATTTTATTTGATGCCGTACGGTACTAAACAACGAGGTTTTTATGAAATATGAACTTGGGATAAGTTTCAGGCAGAAATTAAGTTGACGATCCACTAAAATTTTCAAAGGCAAGGAGTGTAGGCAGTACGTCTTCTGGGTTATCTAATTCTTGAAGGGCTTGAGTTAATTGAACTTTAAAAGATGAGCGAACATTTGAACTTTTTGACAATGCCGCATGATTCATAAGTTGTACGAGACTAATGAGGCCAGCTAGACATTTTTTGAGAGGGGCGGCAAGCACATTTAACTGATAATTGGCAAAAATACGTAGTAATTCGCACATACATGCGATGTCGGACCCATATATAGAGTTAAATTGCCCTTCATAGTCCTTGCCGATATCTAGCTCAGGAAGCATATTTGTCGCGATTCCTTTTATTTCTGTCATAAGGTCAGAGATGAGGTGGACTTGCTCGTTAACTGTACACTTACGCTTCTCGAAATTGCTAGAAAGAGCCGTATTCAGGATTTTTGATAGAAGTTTGCTGGCTGGTGGAAATTCGGTCGAATCTGTTTGAGCCGCTTCCAGGTAGTGTATTATATGTTGACAGGTGGCCGGAGAAATGTCTTGGTTGACCAGATCGTGATATAATAATAGACCTTTCGCAGATAATTGAGAGTTGGAATCAGAGTCCGACGTAAGGATATTTCTTAAAAGGTTCCTGATACTTAAAAAAAAAGACAATATGTAGTTATTCAACGAAAACACCTCAATTCGAGACAGAACATGCTACGGTTCTAATTTTAATTTAGAAGTTAGCCAATCTTTTGTTCTAAATCATTTTACCTTTAAAATTTTCGGGTTTTTGTTTCAACTTTTTACGGTGTTAGATGTGGCTAGTTTCTGGTACGAAAATAATCCCAAACCCCAAAAAAAAAAATGAGTACATTATATCGTAATGATTACACGAAAAGATTACAAATTTTATATCTGGGAACCTAGCTAAGGCGTGATAAAGGTCGGTTTGTAATTTCTGGGATTGTGCTGTCATTTTGAGGGAGTTCGTCCAGTTTCGGAGTCGTAAGTCGAATAATTTCTTTTATGAGCGGCTGGGTGTGCTCGTTATTTACTACATAACCAACATTAGGTACCAAGACCAGTTCCGAATCTTTTTCCGGGGAAGCAATTTGTGACTTTTCAGAACTGTCTTCTGGTACTTGTCCGTTTGTATAATCTACCCGTTGTCGTTTTGTCGGCATGGGCGAAGATGTATGAAAACGAGTTGGTGGCGTACTAATTGACAGACTAACGTCCAGCGTGTTGAAAGGCTCAAAAACGGTAGATGTGCTTGATTCATCAAAAACGCCTTGAATTTCCTCACTACGTATTTTTTCGACCCAGGCTCTCGCTTCACTACAGATGGTAAGCGTACGGTTTCGCAAATATTGGCTTTTTGTCCCATCTAGACCGTTAGCGCCGACAATTGTCCAGTCATTTGGGACATCGTCTGGGAACTCGATGCGAAATGTTTGAATATTTTGAAAATAGTGCCGATATGGGATATTTTCATACGCTCTAGACGTTTGTAGAAAATTCCCCGCAAAGAGATTGATGCGATTGGCTTTGAACCATGGAATGACCTTGGCCACTGTTTGAATTGATGGTTGAAAGATATGGCTGTTTATGTGTTTTTAATCTTATTTCAAATGGAAAGAAAAAAGCTCTCGTATTAAGAAGCATCATAGGTGTTTGTTTAAAGGTTTAAGACACCACATTTTGTGAGTGTCTCATTACATTATATGCGTCTATTTGATACATTAACTTAAGTCTGTTATTTTTTTGCTTCATCATTTTAATTTAGATTTTTATTATAGTTTTTGAAAACACAAAGCCTAACCGTAATGAGTCGTTTATTCGGGTGAAAAGACCATCCTTGACTGGGGACTGCTTTGGGTTGATACATAAAGTTTCCGATTTGAGCATAAGCGACGCCAGTTAAAAAGACGTTTACTGGCAAGACGCTCCATAGGCAGCCATAATCGCTGTTATTGAGTATACTAATGTATTCCGCTTTGCTGACACTTTTAAGTTGTAGCGGGTACTCCGGCAGTTGGTTGGATAATGAAGATTGGCAGATTTCTGGACGAAAGTAAAGGATTTTTCGACTAGTAACCGTAAGACTTGTGCTGGAAAGCAGGGCTAAAAAACAAATATGTGATGTAACTTGTGTCTCATAACGTATCATTAATGAGTATAGTTTCTACCCGTATGGCCTCTAGCTACAGCTGGGGTACTGCTAGAGCATATCGTTTCTAAGACCACATTATAGAAGTCATTTTCTGTAAAAGACTCGTGTTCTAGATAATTGTTATTAACTAGGAATTCGCTCTTAAGCGTGATTAAATTTTCATATTTTCGGAATTTGGCCTTGATGTCTGTTTTACTATATTGGTATAAGACGATGTCTCTAATCTCACAGTGTGTGCAATCTTGATATGACCCATAGCCTAACCGATGCTGGCATTTACTATGGAAAAATAAGTCAATGCTCTCATTAAACTGATTTGTACCAAAACAACTTTTAAGGGGTACCGGGAGTTGATTAAAAATGGGAAAAACACAGAAAGGGAATGTCCGTTTTCGTTCAGAAAGACTTATGTTTGGTGCAATATTACTGTGAATATCAAAATATGGAATTCTATTCCCTTCAATTCTTTGCTCATGTTCATATCTAGGATTATTGAACGTTTTGCTACTTTGACCCCATACTGGTTTATCCCCGTTATTATAAATACAGGCTTTGTACATTATAGAGCTTATCAGTTTAGGGTCTTTACGACAAAAAACTTTGTTAAAAAACTTTAGCTGCAGTCTAAGGTGGTTATTGTAAAACGATAACCATTTGACTTTGTTTAGTAGCGTACGAACTGATATTTGCCTTCTATCTTCATTAGGGATTTTCAACACGTCAAATAAGATGTTATTTACTAATGATTGAATCTTATTGTATTGCTCGTTGGCTAGCCGTGGTATAATGCAAATCATATAATTTAAGGAACCAAATACGAGTGAATACGCTAGTCTGAGTACACTGTTTTCTGTGTCAAGATAACGCAAATGGAGCATACGTTGTCTAATCTGAATCATTTTGAACAAAAGAAAATCGTACTGTTTATTAAAATTCAGATCTGTATTAAATCGGTACCCGAGAAGTGTCGTATGCATTTCTTGCTTAATGGTTTGAGTCGATGATATAGTAAAAATGTTATCTGGATAATTCTTACCGAATGAGAGGTAGCTACATTTCGAAAAATTGATTTCGATGCCAGAATCGTTGAAATATTCCATGAGGTGTAATAACGTTTTCCGGACAAACTCTTCGAATTGGTCTTTGGTGTCGCTTGCGTCCGAGAAGATTACTAAATTTAGGTCGTCAGCGTACATCATGAATTTGATGTTTGGGTGCGCTAGAATGACTTTGAGCCCGTCCATTATTAAATTAAAAATGAACGGGCTCACGGGCTCTCCTTGCGGAACACCGAGTTCTGGCAAATTAAATGGTAGACTTTTCTCCCCCCCATGGACAACTGTTCCTATTCGGGTTTTTAAGAGTTCACGAAAATATACAAGTGAGTTGGGATGGATGATATGATTTAGGACCCGCAAAAGTACACTAAAAGGCGGACTACCAAACGCATTTTTCCCATCGATTAGAAAAAGTAAAATGAAACGATCTTTAGGTAGAAGTTTGATTTCTAGGAAAAGTGTGCCTATTGCTGTATGCGTGCCTCGGTACTTTAAAAAACCATGTTGGTCCTCAGAGAACAAGTTTTCATTTCTAGCATATCTGTTAAGGGCTGCACTTACCGCCTTCCCTATATACGAGCATGTCGGCGACGGGACACTTATCCCTCGGATGTCTCGGATACCACGCTTCGGATTTTTTTTCCCCAACGCTACAATCTTGTTGTGGCGATTTCGCTCTGAATATATACCTAATAGTGTATCAGAGACATAAGCATTATAGAATAGGTCTGAAAAATCGTCAGATAGATATGATAACAATCGTTTGTTAATTGCAGAGTTATGTCCCCTAGTATGTGTGCGTAATGATAATAAACATTGTTTGATCGAAAAGTCTTTATTGGGCCCATCCCATGTATGTAAATAATTTTCAAATCGAAATTTTGTTTCGGGCGTAGGGACGTGATATTTACCATATAGATCCATGTCGGCCAATCTATTTATTTTTTCCAACGCGCCTGACCATTGTGTTTCATAAAAAAAATCTGCAATCTGTTGTGCCTTGAAAACTTGTTTATGAATATCAACACGCGTTTTAGGCATAAGTCTTCCCGAAATAATGTAGAGCTCGTTATGGTCTAGTGCATACCCGTCCTTATTGTTAGTAATTTTACGCCTCATATCCGACCTTAATGACCGGCCATGCTGTGATTTGGTTTTTGCTAAGAAATCTTGAAAAAGTTCGGACGAAAATAAAGTAGGATTATGTTCTTGATGGAGATATAATGCACAGAGCAACATTCGTTGTTCATGTGTTTTTTCCGACAGTAAAGGTTTTATTTTGTCTACCACTTTAGTGAGTGTAGTTTCAGGCATTAACAGGTTAAAAATATTTTCTAAATTATCAAAAAGCACCGCAGACATGGCTTGATGATTTGGTAAATTATAGCGAGATCTGTCAATAGAAGTAGTGTGTCCAGCTCTACTGTCCGAGTTGAGGATGAAAGCTGTGTATCCAATGCTATCACTGAACCAACATCTAGCTAAACTAATTACTTTTTGAACTTTTGGGTTAATTATTGAGAAAATGATTTTGGAAACAATGAAAATTTGCCAACCAGTAAGTTCTGGGCGATGAAAGATGGTGATATGAGTTTTCTCCGAAAATGTTTGTGATAGGATTATATGCTGTAGTACATGACCGTCATTTGGAATAACTGTTCCTGGCTCTTGCCAAAAGTAATGCTTTTTAATTTTATCTATAGAAGTTTTTGATGTCCCGCGAAAAAAAGTGTTTTTCCCTTGTACTTCATTTCGGTATTGTTTCGTGATAGCATTGAAAGCTTGACAAAAAGAAGGCTCGCCTGGTCTCGGTGAAATGATATCCGCGTTAAGGTCCCCACATAAAATTGCACTGACCTTATCTTGGATAGCAACTATGGTTGTGAGCTGGTTTAAAAAGTCCTTAAACCTACAGTATGGTGTTGTTACCTTTTGATTTTTTTTGTTGGTTTGGGCGATAAGGAGGTTTTTTGGCGAATCGTTCCGGCATGGTCGATAGAAAGTGCACACGTTTAGATGGATATCGGCGTCCTTTATGTAAACGCATGTGAAGGGGGCTTCAACATCGATCTGTTTAACTTGTTTAATAATACGGTGATTGATTAAAATTGCCGAATAAATTTTTTGATACTCTATTCCGTTTTTAACTTCTATGACCGGTTCATGAAAAAATGCCGTGAAATCAGGAAAAAGTCTGGCCCCGTTTGTATAAAAACGCGCGTCATCATTTAGTTCTTGAATACAAAAAATGGCCGTGCTCGAATGCGCAGACAGTAATTTATGCAACTGAATCCCTGGAAGATTAAGGTTTACTGAACAGATTTTGTACTTTCTGTTGTATTCTTGGTGTGTGGGTATTGGGATAGATACATTAAGCGCAGGCAATTTCAGCTCTTTGTTATTTTTTCCTATGATGATATCGGACGAAAAATAACTACTTTTGCGACGGCCTTCAAGTATTATAGAAGGTGATTTATTAAGTACCGGGATCGTTAGGTCTTTGACAAACATAGTGTTTGTGAAACGCGGCCATGTGGCAGAGTGTAAGTCCTGGAGACTATGTTTAAATATATCAAACAGTTCCTTATTTGTACAGTTTTGTCGACATAATTTTTGGTTGCCAATGAACAGAAATTGCTCGTCGGCATGTATACGATATGATAGCGATTGGGCTTCTTCTTGCGTTAAAATGTCGTGGGCATATTGGATTTCTAAATCGTCGCGTTCAATTTCATTTTCATTAATAAAAATTCGTGGTAATTCAATGTCACTATATGTTGATTCACTGCGTTGCAACTCAAAATCTGCCTTATTAGCACATGAATTTATTTTTTTACATCTCCTTATTTCTGAATTGGAAAATTGCGTTAACTTTTTACATATGCTAATTTTATATCGAATCCGAAAGAGATTGAGTACTTGTGGTATATTGTATATCGGCACGAACCGGTTGGTCCAGGTTAAATTTATTGTATTGATTAAATGAAACTGATCCTTATTAGATTCTTGAGCATAAATTGGCGATAAAGGTGACGGCGAGCGGTCATAAAGTTGAAAAACATTGGTGGTAGACGTTGGCATATTTTGAACATAGTATAGTTTGACGCGATTAATAATATGATGAACTTCGTTGAAGAGATATCGTAACGGCAGGATGAGAGCGGGGCTATCTAGAAAGAACATATTATTAACTTGTTTCGATATTTTTGTTTTAATTCCCATGATAGTAACCCACCTAAGATTCATAACTAACGGCGGAATGAGGTCCCCGTTATGTTTGGCAATAAGTCGTTGTTTCATAAGTTCCACATATTTGTGAGCTTTACGCGCACCAATATTAAACCGCTTAGCGTCAACTGCATCAAATACGGACGAGATATCATAAAAAATGCTCGACGATACCTTTGGTACGACGCAATCCCAATCTTTATATTTTTGACCCATATTTGCCATTAAACAATCCAAAAATTCTACCCGTTTTAAATCGACTGCCAGTTTCCATAATTGTAAAATCAGATAGTATAATTCGATGCGGTCATCCCGTCTGTTTTGCACATCTGCCCATCCGTCAAATAGTAAGATGGCTGCTGCGAGTACTTTATCGGTTTGCGCTAGTGACATGCCGAGCCAGAAAGGGAACTGCTCTTTAGCTCCAATACGGATGCGTGTACCTGGCTTGAAAATAGGCGCCACCGTAGAAGTTTGACTTTGTGGAATAAATGATGGAAAGAACGTTAAAGGGTGCTTTTTCCCCAAACTGCCCATGCCTGATTTACTGATTTCTTCCAAGGCGCCTTTAACGACGAGTAGGCATTTTTGAGTTACAGTAAAATTGACTTCCGCTTCTGGATGTTTTAAATTATCTAAAAACAAATCTCGGATTGATTGTGTGGGGATAGATGGGTCATCGATCATAACTCCCAACTCAGGATCATCAACCATGACTCCCACTGCGGTAATATCAAGTTTCTGTGCTTCGAAAATATCCTCATTTAGCGACCCATTCATGATACCTGGAACTCGAAGTATTGGGACATCAATGTCGCCCGTTTCTTTAATGATGGCTCTGGCTTTTTCAGATAAGTCTTGGTTTGTGATTAGCTGGGAGAGCGGAATACTATGATTCAGGCCATCCAGAATCACCGAGTCGTTATGCAGGTCTCTATATCCATCTGGGAGGTACTGGTCTTCACTGTCTCCGCTGTCGCCACTGTGATCACCCTCTCTACCGGTTTCGCCATTATTTTTGTATGTTTCAATTTTGGCAATCATGTTAGCCACTTTAGGCGGCTCCTCCGCAATAACCGTGCCTTTGGGTACTGTTTTAGGGGTAGATGTTTTTATGACAACTGGGCTTTCCGGGTTAGATGTGTGAATCACTAATGGTGAGCTGATCACAGGGATGTAACTACTGGATTTTTTCTGCATAAAATTTGTGATGGGAGTTTGATCGCGTGGAGGGGTTATTGATTTACGTCGAATTTTTGCCGGGGATTTAGGGGTAGATTTAGGAGCTTTGTTTTTGGCTGGGGATTTTATTCCTAAGTGTTTGGGAATAGGAGAGGGCGGTGTATCTTTAGGGCCAGTTGATGGTTTTGGGAGACTTTTAATGCTGACTGGAATTCCCCCGATAGGGACTGCTGCTGGACCCGTAACTTTTTTTGTTGCTGTATTTTCCTGTACTGGCGCCGCTTTTTGAACTGATGGAATAGTATGAGGTGCAGCTTTAGTTGGCGATCCCATAGCTTCAGCATTTGGTGCAGTATGTAGCTCAGCCATTGAGATTTGTGATAATGGGGATGAGCTTGAGGTCGACGCACATAATTCCGCCTGTATTGGTGTGTCAAGTTCGGTGGCGCCAGATAAGTTATCCTCGGTGTCTAATGTATACCATGCTGTAGCATCAAACTCTTCCGTAATAGTAGTGGGTGAATCGGGTACACTATTTGACGAGATACTGGAGACAATGCTTGAGACCACTGAAGAAACCATGGCTGGTATAAAAGAACGGCTACTGGTTGTGATTTCCGGTGACGCGTTAGTTGATGGGCTTGGTTCATTGGATCCCATACTCCTAAGCTGTCGATTTAAATGAGCTCTACGTAGTTTGAGTTTTTTTGTACCAAATGGCTGAGCCTGCCAAATATGATTGACCTTATGAAACACGGACAAAAAGTATTTACGTTGGTTAAGCCGATAATTACGCCCCTTAGAACTTATACATGTGGTATGAAAATATTTGATTACGTACCGTTTTCCGAGAGATTTCATGTCTTTGCAGACCGCTGAGTATTTGAGTTGGGTTTGGAAGTCCTCTATTTGGAGGAAACGCGCCTCATTCGTTTCATCTTGTAGTTTTCGTGCCGCCGCCTCCTTTTCCAACTTTTGTTCCACCGCACACATTCTGGCCTCAAGCGCACGCACATCTTTACGTGTAGCCATAACCGACTCTACAGAGACCTGACCAGTACGTAATTCGTGTAAGGCTTCTAACGTAGTGGGAAGTGGTTTTTCGGCGTTGGCGTCTTTGATGAGGTTGAGTTTATCAAGCGCAAGCTGTTCTCCGGTTTTGGTAAAACGTAATCGACGCTCCATAACCATGCTGTGAAAGCGTGGATGAGGTATGGGCTCGTGCTCAAACTGGTCCTCCCAATTAGTACCATCAAAGCGGAACAGGGAGAACTTAACCGTATAAATACAGTTGCGTCCCGCTAGCCCCGCCGCTTGATAGGCCTCGTGCTGCCGGTCGTCCGAGCGCATGTAATCACAAGCACTATTCATCACGTGGAAAAAGATGTCGCGTCCCTCGGGACAGTTGGAAATGTCGATATTTTGGTGAAGGTCAACCAAGCCCGATTTCACCCAGTCTTCCTTACGTCGCGCTGCCGTTTTGCTTATCGGGCCAAAAGACCAAAATTCCACATAATGCTTCTTGTGGCCTACAAGGAAGTTGAGGAAGCGCTCTGGCGTAGGTAGCGTAAGTTCCCAGTAAGCTCGGCCAAATCGATGGTTTTCATATACTGTCCAGGCTTCAGCAATGATAGGGGCGCATAATAGCGTCCCTTGGAACGAATTGTGATCCAATTGGACCTGCAAAAAATTGCACATTCGCCAAAAATTTAACCACTTTTCTTCGTTCGTGCCGATAAGCTCTAGCCGATGCAACATACGGTCCCCATGCTCATTTTTGCTTTCTTCGACGATCCTGTACGCTTTACTATCCATGTCCCATCGTTTGAATATTTTTTCCAGAGCTACCACTCTCTTGTTATAAAAGTCAAACTGGAAAATGTTGGTGCCTTCCCCGTCGATGTCTCCCGTAATATCCTCGTTATTCTTGAGTACTTCGCCAAGCTGCTCCGCCCATTCTTTCACCGGGAATTGACCATTAACTTTCGTTATGACTTTTTTAAGGGCTGATTTATATGATTTATACGTATCGGGCTTGTGTATTATCTGAGTTTCGAAGAGATTTATTTGGTCCCAGACTCTGTTATTACCGTGCGCGCGGCATTTACGTTCTATATTAGACGAAAAACTAGACTCATTATCTATTGTATTATAGGTATTTTTTCCCGAAAAGATATTGTCTGAGCTATTTTTAGAAATTTTTCTTGGTACGCTGAAATCTGATTTATCAGCCCTTACCTGGTTTGGTGGAACTACGGTCCCCGTTGTTACGGTTTCCTCGACCACCTCTATTTCCACGTCCTCGACCTCGATTGCCTTTATTTTGATCCCCATTTTCACTGCCGTTATTATTTCCGTTGGTATTGGCGCCTCGGCCACGGCCACGTCCACGGCCTCTGATACGACCCCCGTTTCCGCCGTTTCCACGGCCTCGATAGGGACGGCTGGAGTAATATGGCGCATGGCGATAACCGCTCATTCTGCAGCCTAAATACATAAATACATGAATTTCATATTTTACATTTCAAGTGATAAATTTCTCTAGTAGTGTGCAGTATTTATTCCCAGGTAATAGGTAAAAAGAAACTGGTTATCTTAAAACTTATTTTTGATTTTATTGTTTATTTTATTTTAATTTTTATTTTTGTAATTGTAAGATGAAGCTATTGTAAATATTTTGAGAGGGTATTG
>SCLG01001124.1:0-16080 GCA_004367875.1 Oikopleura albicans
AAGCCTACGTCCACGGAGTTTCACACCATAAGTTTATCATTCTGCATTCAAATTTTGAAAAAAATCAAGAAACGGATTTTTTTTCAAAAAAAATATAAAACGAATATTGTCGCAAAAAGCAATTACGGCGGTAACAATAACACAAAAACTTAATTTGATTTTGTGATTTTGTGATTTCCGTGATTTCTGTGATTTTGTGATTTTTTTGTGTGTTGAATTTTTTGGGAAAAACACAACTGACCCGAAATGAGTGACGATCCCAAGAAATCACGCACCCCATATGATTTGCTCCCGACCTCCCGGCACACCTTATCTACAGCTATATCTACAAGCTACAAATTATGGGCTTTAGACTTAACCCTCATCAGACCTCAGGATGCCGTACAGATACAAGATTGGTGCTCCAATACCAAGAGACATTTTAAGGAAGATGACACATTAAAGGTCACTTTCACAGATATCTACTGGTTTTGGAAGGCCACTCGCGTATCTGACGGACCGTCCGAAATTGATAGTAAATGGGGTGTACCGGACAAGATCGGGGACATAAAAGACATGTTGAAAAACGGCGAGTTTAAGCATATCGCGAGCCTTAAAGGGCTCACGATTGACGAAAGTGACGCTCTGGGAGGCATTGACGACCCGGAAATTCAATTGTGTCAAGTTTTTTTGGGAAAGCGCACCGAGAAAAAAACATTGGCAGAATTATACGCAATTGCCCCGCAATTGCGTATATTTTTGGAAAAATCAATGTTGGAACTATGGGGTGTCGCACCATCGCCGTTTCGCGAACAATTATACAGGGGCGTTTTTTTGGAATGGAATACTTTCGTGGCGTGCGTAACGGCCGCGCGAAAATCCAAGAAAAAGCGCGCCTGTCTAAAACATTTCCGAGGTCTAATTACGGGCATTTCTCAAATTCCCTCCCTGTCCATGCAATCGATGGTACAGACCTTAAGAGAAGAATTTGAGGATTTTATGCGTAATTACACCTCGGACTGTAATATTTCGGAATCAATACATGTTCCGGATACATTTTCAGGGGAGGAATATTATACCCCATTTTTAAACATGTTGGCTATTGTTTTCGCCTCCATTACACTTTCAAACGGTGAATGGGACCAACTTTTTGCGTATTTGGCGCAAAAGGCCCAAAAACCGGAGGAGGAGTTAACTATAGCCGACATTTTAACCCACAAGCAGGAGTTTTACCGATTGATTGACAATCATCGCGGGGGCGTTTTGCCGTTTAATAAAGACGAATGGACGGCGGCGTTTTTTGAAAATCCGGAAAACACGGCGAAGCGATACTCGGAAATTATTTCCGAAAATTTAAAATCGCATCACCGAGCCGCCCCGATTATCACAAAAAAACCGACATTACGCCCCTTAGGGATGAATGCCATGCAATCGGGCTTTCACTCTCTTTCCATGTCGGACTCAGTGGCGCCACCGCGCCCGAGCGCCTCTAATTTCCGCCAGACCCAAGTTACTCTTAACCCCCACGAGGACGATGAATTCCCACCGTCCCAATACTGTAACATGGGTACGGCGGATGTGGAGGAGCTCGAGCGCGAGGCGCTATATTGCGCGACCCGTTTAGACAACCCCCGTTTAAAACGGCGTTTTAAAAAACTGAAAACGAAAATTTCGGCAAAAAGATTCGAGAATCAGAAAAAACGTCAAGGGCCTCAAAAAACGGGGGCGCCAAACGGGGCGCGCAAATTACCAGGTGTTCGGCCCCGCCCGCAAACTGAGCGCGGCGGCGCGTCGCGCGGAAATGGGCCGATGAAAGGCTACCGCGCGCAACAGGAGGAAAATGAGGAAGCCAATGTCGACGTTCCGACCGATTACGAACCAATGACCGAAGAAGAATGGCATCGTTTCGTCGGTAAGAATTTTTACGAAAAAATTGTCGACAGGTTAACAAAATTTCTTAGGAAACTGAAAAAGAAAGAAAAAAGAAGAAAAAAACGAAAAAGTGAAGGCGAACCGGAAGCTGAAAGCGACGATACGACGTGTAAGGGGGAATTTTTTTCGCAATTAAAAAACGATGAAATTCTCCACCCAACTATACAATACCGTAACTTGCAACTTCCGTTTCTGAATTTCAATAAAAACGATAAAAATAACATTCCGAGCCCGGTATTTATTGCAATGTTTGAACAAAAATTCATATACAATGTAATAGATACCGGGGCCGAAACGTCTCTAATTCATGCAGACCTGTTAAAAACATTCCCGCGCACGGCAGTTAAGTGGGGCCCAAAACACTTAGGGCCAAAAAACGCTCTAAATTGCACGGGAAATAAAATTTTTACACTCCCCAGACCGGCCAATTTTACATTGCGTTTTGGGGATATTTTTATACGTTTTGAAAACGCAGCAGTTTTTACTAATGAAACCGCGAACAAATATCAAGTGTTGGTCGGAAATTCGGACCTGACCAAAAATGGCCTTGAAATCTTTCAGGATGAAAAAGGAGAACAAGTGATCAAATTAAATGGCGCTAGAGTTCCCCTTTTTCAACCTACTAAGGTCACAGATTTTCGTTCGATGGTTAAAAACTTACCTGTAACCGAATGTTTAATTCCGACCAACATGGCGGAGGTACGAAATTCGGAAAAATCGTCATCATCTTCTTCTTCTTCTTCCTCTGATTCGCAAACCGAACCTAAAACCGAAAAATTTCATTTTAAGGAGGTTTGGTGGCGAAAGGAAAAGGGCATTCAAAAAATCAAATTGCGTGTGCCCATACCGGACGATTCCGTTAAAACATTATGTGGGGAATTGCCATCACCACCAACCAAAGCACCTTTTCCGACTAACGGGGAGCAAATTTTCACGGAAGATAACCCTTCTATAAATACAGAAGAGGCAATCTTAAATTCGAACCCCGGTAGTCGGAAAATGTGGAATCACAAAATCGAGATAATTAAACGCCGCGCCAAGAATACGTATACCTACGACCAGATTAAATTTGACCCTAAAGGGACATTTCAAAAATTGGCTAGGCCGGAAGATAAAGGTATTTTTGAGGAATTAAAAAAAATAATACATTTTTTTCCAAAATTATTCAGAAAAGATATCGGTACGGTCGAGGATCCGGAATTTTTGGTAGATGGCGTTATTTATGGCGATTTGTGTAGTAATCGGGTAAAAAATTATTATTCCACCATGCCGCGTGATAATTTAAAAGCTATGGAAGAAAAATTTGAATTTGAATATGCGGTAGACGTTTTGGAGGAAATAAAAAACGGGGTGGTATATAATATTTTACCAATCATGCCAGTTGGCAAGAAAAACGAATTCGGAAAATTCGTTTTAAATTCCGGCAGCGTTAGGATCGTGGCTAATTGCTCCGCCAATTCGAAAAATAGTAAAGGCGTGAACAGCGCCACCGTTTTCAAAGCCCGCCAAGCGGACGATATAGCGGATACAATCCGCACGGTGGCGCCGTACACGGTAAACGGTTACGTTTGTGTTTTAGATTTAACACAAAGCTTTTATAATTTCAAGTTGGCGGAACATTTACGCCCGTATTTTGTGGTAGAACACCCAAAGTTCGGCCTTTTTCAATATAAAAAAATGCCGCAAGGGTGGTCTCAGAGCCCCTCCCAATTAAGAGCGTGCCTAAAAAAGATTTTTTTCCAATATTCGGACCATGTGCGGAGTTACATGGACGATATCGTGATTTTCGCCCATACAAGGGACGAATTCATGAAATACTTTTTCCTTGTACTCCGCACATTGAATCATTTTGATTTCCGAATTAATGGAAAGAAAATGACAGTTTTGGGCACGGAGTTCTCCGTTTTAGGTCGTGTTATTTCAAATGGTGAGATCGGGCCAAGCCCGCATATCATCGAAAATTTGAATAATATGAAACCGGAAGATATTCGAACGGTAAAACAAATGCGGGGAGTAGTTGGGCTCATGACCTATATTTCGGAATTTTGCCCGCGCAGCCAAGAGCTCTTGAGCCCCCTCAGTGGTGAGACTAGCGGGCGCCAGAGTGGCGAAAAAATTGTTTGGACGGAAAAATTAACATTGGATTTTCGTAATGCGGTTCAGGTCATGAACCGCCTTATGAAAAAACGTCCGATCAATGATGCATGGGATTTATTTTTAACAGTCGACACATCCTATTTCGGAACAGGAGCGGTACTCCATCAGTACGATCCGTTAACAGGAAAACGCGTTTTTAACGGTTTCATGTCAAAAAAACGAACCGTTAAAAACAATGCGTTGCTACCGGGATCGTGTCTGATTGAGTTACAAGGCATCTGTTCCGCACTTCTTTATTTTGTGCCCATGATAAGCGATTCAGCAAAAATGGTCACAATCAGAACAGATAGTAGGTCTGTTTTTCTTTTATTTGAAAAAATGAGAAAAACAGGCCTACCATCTGACAGACTGTTAAAAATAAACTCCCTTTTTGGGCAAATGTTGTGTCAAAGGTTTCGTATTATATATGTACCTGGCAAAGATTTGCAAGAAATAGATTTCATTTCGCGTTTTGCACCCGCATTAGATGCTATGCCAAAATGCGATGCATCTTGCAAGGTTTGTTCCGCAGTGTATGTCGAGACAGAAAATTGGCACGAATCTTTCAACGCGTTGACAGCTGAACTAAATACGTTAACAGCTGTAACGACCGGGAAAATTTTGAATCCGGACGTTACAGTGAATGATCTCCTAGAGAACTGTCGGGAAAAAGAAGAAACCGAAAACGAGGAAAGTTTTCGGAATCTTTTTTTAAATGCGCCGGCACCGGGACCACTTTTTGATCAATATTTTTTTCGTCACATTAAAAATTTTCCCTTAACGTTACAAGACCTTCGAAAAGACGTTACACGTCTATTAGAGTGGCAAACGAAAGACAAAAATTTAACAGACGCAAAAAGATTATTAAATTTACGGGAAAATGGCGTAATTGTAGACGCGCATCAACCTTTAAAAAATGGCGCGCTAGTTCGCATATTGCGCGACGCGTCTGTAAATTCCGACGGTCTAGTTGTCGAAAATAAATTGGAAAAAATAAGGAGCGGCCACAAAGAGCAGGTCCTTATCCCTACAATTTATATTCGACAACTAGCCCAGGCGGCACACAATTCATTGGGACATAGTTCAATGACCCAATTGAATTTAGCCATTGACCAAACTTTTAAAAGTACGGGCTCGGCAGAAGCAGTACGCACTCTGGTAAATTCGTGCCGGGGTTGCCAATTGCTTCGCCATGAGCCGAAAATTTTTAAGGAGCAAAAAGAGATCCCGTTGCCGACACATATTTCACACACAATCCTGATTGATGAACTTCATCATTTTAAACCCGCAACAAAAAATGAGAAAAATCAATCAGGATTGTGGCGTTGGCTTTTCGCCACCGAAAACATTTCCCGATTTTCCAAACTGTACCCAATCCCGGGTGATAACATGACCGCGAAGAAATTGATTGATTTATGTGTCGCGGTGAAAAACGATTTTTGTCAGCGCAATCTCGCGCAGTCAAAACTGGTTTTTCGCTGCGACAACTCCAGTGTCCATCAAAGTGCAATGGATTCTGAAATTTTGCGCGCCGAGGGCATTGAATTGCAAATTCATGCAAAAACCTCGGCTAGCAAAAATTCAATTCCCGAGCTTGATGGGCGCTGCAGTAAAATCAATAAATTTATTCGCGCGGCGTTAAAACAACCAAGCGTTACGCGCGACAAGGTGGCGCGCGACGCCGCTTTCAAATATAATCATGTTAGGGGCGCTGAAGGGTATACTCCGTCAGAGTTATTTTATTCAACAACCCAATTTCAAAATGAGCCATTTCTGCTTAACCTACCAGCGCTGATCAATAAAATAAAGTTAACCCGACAAAAATCAAGGGATGCCCGCGATAAGTCAGACTTACAAGGGCGTCATAAAAAACCGATTCATATCCTCCCTTTTTCAGAAAAAAATAATGACTACGGGAAAGATATGGAATCACCCTTAAAGGAGGGTGACATTATTTGCATTGATCAGCCTTGGGATAAAAATAATCGGAACATATTTTACCGCATTACTCAGGGTGAGGGTTTCGTTTCCGGTATAGATTGGGATAATCGTCTAGTAAATACAGTTAAAATGGATGTCCAAACAAAAAAACAATATGTTTGGCACTTTTCATCCATCACACGCATTTTTGACGGCCGGGAGAGCCACGAGTTAAAATTCAGGGCTCACTCGCGACCGTATACAACGCATTATGCGAAAAAAATAAGGGGTCCAAGGTTAACTCCCCTTAACGAAAAAAGATGCGCTGAAATTACTACGACAATTATCACCTCAGAAACAAAAAATGTTATGCCGGAAACGAAACCAAAGCGGATAAAACCGACGAGTATCCTTTCAGCGCCACCTACGCCTAATCCCGATCTGTCCAGTACAGACGATCACATTAAATTTCAGCCGCTGTCAGTTCAAACTAGAACACCTGACAGCTCGCGAGACCAGACGTTGGAGACAATCATGGAAGAATCTAATACTCTAGATTCTTCCGGATCTGAATTTTTTTCCGCCGATGACGACGATACTTATTTCCCGTCACTGGAACCGCGTGACCTTTCGTTCGGACTAAATCAACCGATTGAACCGGATTCACAAATATCATCAATAAATGAGGATAGTATTGAAGCGGCCGAAATTCACGACACTAGCGAATTAGACATTTCGGATTCCATTCCGGAACCGGAGTTTTTCGACGCTAGCGATGAATTGCGGCCGTTTTATATTCCTCATGAAACCGGTTCCAATCAGTCTCGGTCCGAACGAAAATTCACGCGGGATTTCAATTCGGATTTATCAAATAAAATCAATTTGTATCCAACGTCTGCTAGTTCCCCCGAGCTGCCGGAAATAAAAAAAGAACGTAAAGCGGTTGAAAAATTTCGAAAATCCCGGGACCTTAAAGCTAAACAAATGAATAGCCCTAAGGACTCTTTGGATAAGCAGTTGGAAAACAGGGAAACAAAAAAACAAATGTTAATAAGAAAAATGCGTAAACGCCAAGAAGTGATAAATAAACGACGCCAACAACAGGGCCTCGATTAATCATTTTTTTCTCAAAAACTTTTGTTTTATCACATTTTATCAAATTTTATCAAATTTTATCAAATTTTGTCAAAAACTTTTATCATCGCAATCAAATTACGATGATAATTGAAAAATCTAATTTTAAGTTTGTAAATAGAAAATTTTAATTTCAAAACGTTTATATTTTAAAAATATATTAACGCTTTCACGTCATATTGTTGTGGTTCACAACCGCTCAGCTAAAATCCAAACAAAATTTATAACTAAATTTTAGGAAATTAAAAATAAGACAAACCGATAATTAGTTTTAAACTTTTATTTGTTTCAAAACACAAAGCAAGACAGCTCATAGAGCCCGACTCAAGATCCTTTCACATAAAAAAGCCTCGCGTTATGTGTACAATTTCTTGTAGTTTACACACTTTCGGCGCCTCTGCGCAAAATAATCTTTAAAACGGTGAAATTGAGCCGGGTAAAAAGTTTTTAACAAATAAAGATTGGCAATGTAAAGCCAAGGCAGTAAATGATAGGCGAATCACGCCTTTATAAATGAGATTCGCGCGCTTTACGTTACATATGTAAGTTTCAGAAAATTCTATTTTTTTTTCAAAAAAAGTCAGAAAAACTGACTCATAAGAAAAGCTTTTAAATAAAAATGTATCATATACAGTCCCGACCTTCAAATTGTTCAATTTAGCAGTCGTGCACAATTTGGAAGTCGCTCATCATGGTACACATAATAACTCAAACTTTTTAACGTTTTTTTGTTCAACTCCGTCGTCAGACAACTTTTTACTTATTATATTCGGATTCAACTCGGAAAACTCTTTCATATAAGTCTAAACTTGATATAGCTAAAAGTATGGTGAAGCAAATTAGCATTTTCGGTCGATGCACAGTTTACGAGTCTATATTTTTATTTGGATTATTTACAATTTAACGCTTGAAACAATTTGTAATTTTAACTTTGCAAATTTTTTGACNATTGGTCTAAAAAATGTGCACAATTTGAAGGTCGTTTGCAAAAACATCGGTCTGAAAAAACGTGCACAATTTGGCAGTCACGTAAATTTTCCTGAAAAAGTGCACAATTTGGCAGTCGTGCACAATTTGAGGGTGCACAATTTGAAAGCCGGGACTGTATGTGAGTTTCAGAAAATTCTAATTTTTTTGGAAAAATGCAATAGCAAATTTCTCAAATCCATTTTAATCCGAAAAACAATTTTTTTCGAAAAATCGAAATTCGAAATACCAAAATTGCATCATATATGTGAGTTTCAGAAAATTCTAGATTTGGGAAAACCAAACTTACATGTGAGTTTCAGAAAATTCTATTTTTTTCCCAAAAAGTTTTTGTTGAAAAAGCAGCGCGAATGAAAAATTGCAATTTTACAAGTAATTCAATACGGGTGGTACAATCTCTTTTGCCAATCGGGCACGAAGGAAATCGTTTTTCAATCTTTCAAAAGAGACATCCCCAAGTAGCAGTCGGATTCCATTTACCGGAACGAAAATGGCGCGGAAAATGTCGCGATTAGGTTGGAACACCCAGTCCCATCCGGCGTCTTGTACGCGATCAGCCAGTTGATTGCCAACATGATCCATGGCCCGCTGCAGACTTCCACCAAAACGCACCTCCTCATTTTCGAAATTTTCCTCGCACCATCGGAGGCAATTTTCGCCGCAACGGACCATGCTTTCACGCCAATTTCGTGAAGAAATGGAGTTGCCATATCGGGGAGTCGAAAATTGGAAATATTGAAACAATAATCCAAGCGCCTGGAACGTACCAATGGGTTGCGACATGTTCAACCGCAAGGTAATTTCACCTAAATAAAAATTGAAATTTAAACATGAACAAGAACCGTTTTGTGTTTCTAGCCAATAAAGGCCACACAAATCCACGCGTGACAGAAAAGTACCCAGGTTGGCAAATTACCAATTTTTTGTGTCACTTTCGAGTCGACACATTTTTGAGTCGCCACACTTGTTTTTTTCATATTAAAATGAATTTTTTGCAAGAGAATTACCGCCATTTTAGAGAAAAACTACTGCAGACACAATATTATTGGACTGCACTTAACTCCTACCACACCTGGAGGGTTTCATTTGAAAAATATCTCCCCTGGTCGGACCTGTGTAACAAAAATGACACTGCTGTCCTGATTTTTTCAACAGTGGCATTGTGTTTTTTTGTTTTGTTTTGTTTAAAATGCCTAAAACTGGTTTCTGAACTGACGCTGTTCATTTCTAGATTAACCCCTAGGCGCCCAAAAACCAAAATAAACCGCCAAAGCACACTTTTGAAAAAACCAGAAGCCACGCCTGAAGTTCAAGACCTTCTGTCAGAAATTTCTGACAATTCATCAGACTCATCACCTCCTATTTTAAATTTGTCTGAAAATGGCATTTTTTCTTTATCCTTTACGGAGCCAAACTCACTGCATCCGGAACAAATACCGGTAAAATTATTTATTTTACATGCGACGCAAATGTATTATCATAACCTTATCCGTCTTTTCGAAGAAATGGCTTATGATAAACTTTGCCCGATGCAGCGGGAGGCCATTTTCCGATCAGCAAGTTTAGCACTTTTGACATATCGAGAGTCCGTTATGGGACAATGTCACCAAGTACGGAACAGTAATAATGATACCGATCCCTCGGGTGATGTGCTTTTGAAAGCCAGCTTTCAAATAATAAAAAAACTAATTGCTGAAAAGGATTTGCAAGACTTTGACGAGTCTGTAAATTTCGATGAAAAAATATCACACCTTGATATGACCGTACAAACGGTCCCATCAGATTTTGATCTTGAAATACCGGTGGAAATCAAGCATAAACGCGTCAAATATATGGCAAATACTTTTCAGTTTTTGAAAAGTGAACTTCAAATAGCACATCACGATGAAAAATCGGCATCATTATTACTGTCTGCACATCTCGATATTCGAAAGTTTTTTGCCCAGATAATGGTTCTTATGGAAACACATTTTAACCAAAAAATACGTTTCGAATTCTACCCACTGCAAAGATCATGTTATGATAAAGGCTCAGCCTGGGATAAAATCCTATATCCCACATATAAAGATTACTATAACGCCTATATGTTTAGAAATTCTACAAATTTTGACTTAAACATTTTTTCACCAGTTGATTCGGCATTAAAAAATAGGAAAATAAGCCCCATAAATCAGGAAATGTGGGAATCTGAAATAAGCGATTTTGCCCAGGCTGACCTTCGTTGCTTACCAGGAGGTGATATGTGGAAAACATATCGGTTTTAGAAAAGACATGATTTTAAAGATTTTTTTCTCAAAAAGACACGATTTTTTTTTCAAAAAGACATGATTTTAAAAATTTGTGATTTTTTCAAAAATTACAAAAGTTTTACCATTGCGTCGGCGAAATTGAAAGATGCGGTTTCGACCAGCCGATTGCTGAAGCATACGGTCGAAAGCATTGGCCAGCTTCATTAGACTTCCATGTTGTTGAGTTGATTCCAAAATCAAATCAACGAAAGCCACAATCGGCGCATCCCCATTTCGCGCAATGTTTAGGAAAACGCCATCATCGCCCGGTTTTTCACGATTAGTGAGGACCTCAATCGTTTTCGTAATGACAGCGCGCATAGCCACGAGAGGCGCAAAATCGGATCTAAAATATAAAATTTAAATTTTTTGCGAAATAGCAGTCTGCTTGAAAAGTGCATTTTTGGAACAATAAATAACCAGATTTATAAAATCAAAATTCTTTTGAAAAATATTTATAAAAATTACAGGAAATTTTGTTAAAATTCGATTTTTTCGGAAAATATTTTGTTTCATTTTTCGCGTCGAAAATTTTTTTAATTAATTAAAAAACTGACCCGATAACAGCGCGTGCATGGCGTATGCATTGAGGGCACTCGTGCTGCTCGTGAAGGGCCGTCATCCAGCCCCATTTTTCACCGCAATATTTTCGTAAAACCGGCACGCGCCCACAAACGTAACGACCGGCAAATTTCTCGACCAGTCGTAAAAGGACCTGAAAATCATTGTCAAATGAAAAAAGAGTAAAAAATCGATATTTTTTTTGTTTTTTGAAAAAATCTTTCAAAACCGAAATTTTTTTGAATTTTTTTAACAAACTTGTTAAAAACAAATTTTCATTACTGCCTCATTGCTTATTGACTATAAGGTATACCTGATCACTAGGAGGATCATACAGGTCATTGGTCATAAGGTCGCTAAGGATCTCATTAGCAACCACCCTACCACGACGATTATTGGCATCACCAGTTATCAAAGGTGCGATCTGAATCAAATCAACTTGTTGATAAAAGTTGATTTGGCGACGAAAAACGATTTCGCCAGTTACTTTGCTTTTGAAATCGCGCCCATAAGGGTTAAAATGTTTTGATACACCTTCCCAGGGCACCAGATAACAAATACCATCATTGACTCGATCGACACCAATCGTCGGTTTTGTGTAGGGGCGCTCATAAGCGCGTCGAAAATGCGCTTTAGCCGGTTTACTTGGCTCTTCAGCGCAACCATCGACCAATTGATCCTCCAGTTGTGAACGGGTGGCGCTAACAGCTTCTCCCAGAATCAGCATTTGCGCCATCACCTTAAATTCAATTTTAAAATGCATTAACTGCCAGTTTTAAAAACTAAAAATAACAAAAAGTTTTTAGAAATGTCTGACAAAAGCGAATATGTCGATGCCAGCGATACGGAAGCGAGCCTTTTAGGCAACGGTTTCGGCGATGACGTACCGGTTTTTACTGATCTTGATGACGAACACGTGCTTTCGGATGCACTTGAGCAACCTGAACGACCGTTGTCAAACGCAAGTGCGGCAACAACGTGCTCTTTGGTCAATCATGTTCAACATTTATCAGTAACAAAACCGGAGGATGAAACCGGTTTTAAACCGGTCCATGCAACGGCGGTCAATAATGACCAACAAGAACCGGTAGCACCAGTAACACCGGTAGTACCAAAGCCCGTGCCCATCAACAAGCCTAAACCGCCCAAACCCGCACCTCAACCTTACCAACCCGGTACCCAGTTTCCCCCGGTACCACCTTCCTATCAAGGAATGTTGAACGGGTATTACCCTGACCAGTATCCCCAGTACCCAACCTACAACCCGGATTACTCACCCCAGTTTTTTCCAAATACCCCAATACCCCAATACCGGGAATACCCTAACGGTTGGCACGAGGCTGCTTATGTTCCGGAGGACGTTAAACCGGTTGCACCGGTTCAACCACCAGTTACTTTCGGTAATAAATTTCCGTACCCACACGAGGAGATTTTAGCCAAACAGGCTGAAGTCTTAAAGAAAAAACTGGTGGCTAAAAAATCGTCCCGGGCAGGTGATGACTTGCGTCAGTATCTGGCTAAGAAAAAGGCGGAACGGACCAAAAAACCGGTTACCAAAAAGATTGGTTTCTTGAAATAAAAAATATAATAATGAAATTTTTTCTCAAAAAGACATGATTTTATAAATTTTGTATTTTATCTAATACATTTTTTTCTCAAAAAGACATGATTTTATAAATTTGTATTTTATCAAATACATTTTTTTCTCAAAAAGACATGATTTTATAATTTTTTTGGAAAAACGAGTTTTTTCGTTAAAATTTCAAAAAACCAAAATTTTGAAACCTAAAAAACCGGTACGGGACACCTCTTCTGACTCGGATACGGAAATGCAAGCCGATCCCGGTCCCACCGAAAAAACGGAACCGGAAAAACAGGCGGAAAAGTTGGCACCCCTCTTTCAGTCAATTTTACAAATTGACAACGTCACGGAAATTCAAAAGACGCTCTTTCCCACAGAGGAGTCTACAGGGCTGGTTTTATAATAAAACTTACACAAACTAAAATTTTAACAACAAATAAAAATGTTATTTTTTTCTAGTTTTTAACCTTTTCATAAATAATGACGAAAATTTTCGAAAAATCAGGATATCGTACGATACTTAATTTACGATATATAAATTTAGATTTTTTATATAAAACCAGTTAATAGAATTACCGCGCGCTCAATCAAAAAAGCGGAAAAAACAAATCAAAGAGGGCGCCCTGGATTTTTGCGCGGATCGAAAATCCAAGCACAAAAATTGCCGCCAAATGCTGCAGGAAAAGGAGCTCCCTGGGTGGCGCTGCCTGTACTATATGCTCAACTCAGGACCACAAGACCTAGGCGGTTTTGGTGGAAAAGAGTATGAGATTAGCCAGTTTATTGCAGTCAAATGTGCCGAGTTAACCCAATACGGTACGGAAAACTCGCTACCTAGCCCGTTTTCGGACGTCGTTGGGTATTCGCAGTTATGCATAATACTGCAGTACGCGCGCATGCAGCCAACCACAAATAAATATTGGTTGGAGCCTTTGGTAAGTTAAAAATTTAAAATTTTATCAAAAGATTAAAAACCCCTTTTGTTTCGAA
This sequence comes from Oikopleura albicans, assembly GCA_004367875.1. NCBI lineage: Eukaryota > Metazoa > Chordata > Appendicularia > Copelata > Oikopleuridae > Oikopleura > Oikopleura albicans. The sequence continues at coordinate 13,510 of SCLG01001124.1, forward strand.
AATTAATTTTTTACCGTTTCGTTCTCCCATTCATCTTCTTCATTAACGACATCCTCAGTGTTGTGACGTTGAAATTCCACTGGTAACGGCCCGCGTTGCGGCGTAACGAAACCCTCGCGTTGACGTTGCTCCAACACAAGTTCAACCTTAAAATTAAAATTCAGATTCGGTCATACCCGATGACGAGCAGTTTTATTGTGACTTGCCAGTTCCGAACAATTCCCCGCCTGGACCACCTCATTGCACGAACGCAACAACTGGATATTTCCGAAATGTTGAAACATATCGAAAATAAGACAGTCATTGCCACGCCTCCAAAAGTTCTCAATGACGAGGATGAGGATTGGGTTCAAGACGAACCGGAGGAAATTGACGAAATCCAGCGCGAGCAAAAAGTTCAAGATTTGCTCAAGCCAGTTTTCTGACTTATACAATTTTTTTTCCAAAAAGACATGATTTTAAAAACCATTTTTTATAATGCGTTTTCGTAATTTTTTTTTCAAAAAGACATGATTTCTATAGAAACAAATTATGATTTTTTTCAAAAAAGACATGATTTTGCTGATAAAAATATACAGAAAACTGAATTAAAAGAAAATCAAGGAACTGGAAGCCGAAAAATGTGCACGCACAGCACCGGAGCCAGTCATAAAAAGCCATGAAAAAACCATCGTGACTTTAAATTGCGACGGTACCACCAGTTCTTACAGACTGAGTGATGATGGTTCGAAAATGGAGCGGTGCGGTAGTCCTGCCTGGTTGGCCTTTTTAAAGGTCATAGACTATCGGTAAGTTACCTTTTTCTTATCCAACAAAAATTGGGTAGAAGGTACGCTGGGAGTTAATTCACGGAGCGATACACTTCGCGCAAAAGATAACATGGAAATACCACGAATAGACCCGTCTGGTACTTCCAAGTCATATTTATTAACCAAATGTTTTTTATCAATCTCCGCGACATATTTTTTCGTTCCAAAAATACCAGGAAAAATAATATCGTCAACCACAATAGACGACATACGCGAAAACCCAGCGCTAGTATCGTCTTCGCTATAAACGCCAGGATAATGCGTTCGGGGGTACTCCATTATCGCACGGTGCTCATTGGAGTCACTTATTTGAGAATCTGTGTCGGTTCTCTCTAGTCGCGATGACAAAGTATTAGGCATACTTTCTATCTCTGACATACTGAGTTTGTGTTTGATTTTTTTCTCCAAAAAATTAAATCAAATGATTCGGTGCCAAAGCAAAATCGATTTATAAGGCAACAAAAATTTATCACGATTTTTCGGGATGATAACCGATCAACCTAGCAACACGCGAGCAATTAAAGCACCACGCTATGAATATTCGCGAGACAACCAACACAGATCCTCAAATACTTAACCCCTATGAGTCACCATTTACAACAAAGCACCTTTTTGCTAAGTTTTTGGGAAATCGCAAGATTTTGAAAATACAAACTAAAACCCGACAACGTTTTTTTCAAAAATACATGATTTTATAGATTTTTTCCAAAAAGGACAAAATTTCGAGGAAAATAAAATTGCCTAAAAAGCATTTTTTTAATTTTCAAAAATACATGATTTTATAGATTTTTTCCAAAAAAGACACAATTTCGAAAAAATTCAAAATTGCCTAACAAGCTTTTATTTTTTCAAAATACATGATTTTATAGATTTTTTTCTCAAAAAGACATTTTTATCATTTTTTTGTCAAATTAATTGATAATTTTCAAAAAAGACATGATTTCCCAAAAACATTTTGTTTTAGCCGTGTAGAAGACACCTTTTGCGCGGACCCGACACAAGTGGATCGCACTTTGGTCTTCCCACGAAATGCGCTTACCCAAGCTGTTGAGCATTTACAGGGGGAATTGTGGTATGACAAACAGGGAGAGGTGGTAAGATCGGATCGACATGCCAAATATTACCACCAGGAAAACCTTAATCGGAAGAAGGCGACACCTGTGACGCCAAATCGCCCGGCAAATGTGTCAACTCGACCAGCCGCCGATTTCCGCAAACCGGTTACTTCACCACCGCAGCTGTCACCAGTTAGCCCAGACCAGGTGGCGGCCAACTTATTGGCGTTTTGTCAACGTAATATGGGCCAACAAAACAATGGCCCAACTGAGCAGGGTGACCAAGTATGGCAACCGGAAAACAAAAATCGGCGACGACGCTATTAAAAAATACAGGTTTGAATTAGAATTACCCTAATATCGGCATCAGGTGCACCGAACTTGACCAAACGATATCCGACTTGAATCCAACACATTTCCTAAAAATTGCGACCGACACCACCCGAGTGACTTGCAAAACTAAAAATTTGAAATCAATGTCATTTCTTTTATTTTACGGATTAACCAATCAGATGGTCGGGATACCCCAAAGGGATACTTTTTCACTAAATAAACATATCGGGTTATATATTTTTTTTAAAACAAATATAGTGTGATACTCAGAGACTAGGGACTTTTACTTTTAATATTATAAAATTACAGTGGATCTACGATCTTAAAAGCCGGGACGTAAACAAATCCTATATAAATGTAGCATTAGATTGTTG
>SCLG01001125.1:0-18392 GCA_004367875.1 Oikopleura albicans
TCGCCCGATTAACCTTTCGCCAAGAATAACAACAGACCGATTCAGACGGTGCCCAGTAAGCACTAAGGAGTGTTTTTTGTTCAATTTGAAAAAAAACCCGGCACTTAAGAGATCGTTATTAAAACTGAAAAAAATGCGGCACTTAAGTTATGGATGGCACTTAAGTTATGGATGGCACTTGAGGGAAAGAGGGCTGTATATGCATTGTAACAAAAAATATTTCTGGAATGCGGCTAATTGCATTGTATAAAACAGGTTTACAAACCGGTCGATTAATTTTCTATATTCAACCGGTTTCCCACAATTTCGGCGATTTTACAGGAATTCGTGCAAATTCGATTTGTACAAACTGCAAACGGTTGCATATTATACCTGTGAATTCCATAAAATTATCAACAAGAATGATTTTTTCGGTTTTTTTCAGGAAGGTTATTAGATTGGTGGCCCCAAAAGTAAAATCGTATTTGACTAAGAATCCGTCGGCAGTGAGTAGGTTGGATTTAGTCGACAGAATTCCCTTCTCTTCATTGTGAAGTAGAATTTCCAAATCGTCGACATTATCTTCCCAGTTGAATAACGCGAAATTTTCGTTCACTATGTGGCAGTATTGGTCGATTGAGCCATCTAGCATCAATCGATTTTTTCCATGTGCAAAAATCATTTCATGACGAGAACAGTTGGCTAAATATCATTTTGAATGGTTTTTTAGGCACCGACTAAATTGGTCTAATGTAGTTTTGGTCGAAAGTATAATGGCTGAAAATTCAAAATGCATAAGTGAGAATTTGACTCAAATTTCCATCGAATTTTGAGTTATTAAATTTACAGTTTCGATCAGCCAAAAATTTTGACTCATACCGTATGGGTACGCTCAGACTGCCAGACTTTGAGTAAAAAATCCGTAAAAACATAACTGAGCAAACCGGAAAAGTTATGAAAGATAACGGTGCAGTGCGTAGGCGTTTTTTCTGATAAAACCTAAGACAAAAAAACCTAAGAGTTAACGGAACGAACGCGCAAAACTGCAAGATAACAGCGCAGGGGGTGTTGCGGGGTTACAGTATGAGTAAAACTGAAAAATGAATTACGCAAATCTGGTAGTTTACCTGATGATTTCCAAGCAATTACATCACCATAAAATGTTCATGAGATGCCCTCAGATTTTAGCAAACTTTAGCAAATGAGATCTCATATGAGCGTATTTAATTCCAAGGGGTAAACGTGATAAAATAACCTGTAGAAGTTAAACTAATATATCCCTTTTCCACTCAAAGTAGACGTTCATCGCCGATATATCAGTTCTCATTTTTTAGCGGTGGTTTCTATACAGATCACTGAGTGTATTTATTACGATCTAAAAATAGCGGCGATGAACGTCTACTTTGAGTGCAAAAAGGATATAGTAGACAGGATGCGAAAACGTTTTTTACATAATGATCTATTTCGAAGGTTCTTTATCTTTAAAAATTAAAAAAAAACTGATGAGCAATCTGATTGCTCAAATGACAAAGTAGGTGGTGTACCTCGTTATTAACTCCCAGGGGGAAGTGCGTGTAAATAGACACTCAACTCGTTGTTTTCGTCGATTTTAGGCATATGGAGGCCCCGTAGGGCAAAACGGGTATTGGTGACCTGACATCAACTTTTCGAGAAAATTCGTTTGACGGTGTTATTTTTTGCGTAGGTTGGATATTTCAAACAGCTCTCTAGGGGGCCCTGGTGGCCCAAATAATTTTCTGAATAGTCAGATCGACGTAGTTTGACGAGCTCTACAACTTGGCTTTACCAGTTTTTCGAATTATTGGGAATTAATTTGAATTTTTTAAGTGCGTGTTTATTTACACGCATTTCCCCCTACGTGTTCCCAAAAACTACTTCCCCCTAAGAGTTAAAATAAAAGTAAGCCATTTGCTAAAACAATGCTTCATATACTGGGCACTTCATGAACACCATGAGCAATTAATATCTCGGTTTTGGTTGTTCAAAGNATTTTCTGGTGACAAAAAGAGAATATTTATTTGTATTGTTATTATTATTATAATTACTATTTTTTTGTTTATATTCTTGTTGATAACGGGGTCTCAAGGCTTCGACCCTGGCTAAAGTGAATTTTCTTATGCATTTTGTGGTTTTTGGAAGTAATCGGCAAAAAAGTTTGGTAGTTAAATAAGGCACCGTGGGCTTTCAAAGAAAACGTTTTTCCCAGAAAACGTTTTTCGGAGAAAATCAAAGAAAACGTGTTTCGGAGAAAGGGTAAGAAAACGTTTTTCGGAGAAAAAGCAAGAAAACGCTTTTCGGAGAAAACGTTTTTCGGAGAAAATCGAAGAAAACGTGTTTTGGAGAAAATCGAAGAACACGTCTTTCGGAGAAAACGTTTTTCGGAGAATACGTTTTTCGGAGAAAAATTTCTGAAAATGCAGTGGTTTATTTGCATTAATTATGACTAGTTATTTTAAAGTAAAAAAACAATGGGCTTATGCGAAATAAGCAGTCTGTCAACGAATAAAGGATTTAGAATCTATNGTGACGTGGGCAATTTTTTGTAACCAAATTGACCGTACTGTCCTTTTCTTAGCTTGTCAAAGATCCATAGCCAAAATTTTGCCAACAATTTGTGAAGAATAAATTTAATATAAAATTAAAATAACAAAAAAAGTTTTTAATGAAGAAAACATCAGGGGCCGAAAGTATTTGCCGAATATATTTCGGGCAAATCACATGTCAAATACATGTTCTACACCCCCTGCGCTGTTAGCTTCTCACCCGTTATCTTGCAGATTTTGCCGTTGGCTCCGTTATCTTGCAGATTTTTTTTGGCTAATTTTCCAGGAATCCCTATCTTTATGCGTTAAGCCCTGCGCTGTTATCTTGCAGATTTTCCCGTTCGCTCCGTTATCTTGCGGATTTTTTCATGCGATAGTTGCAAGATAACAGCGCAGGGGGTGTAAATTAAATAGATCATTATTTTAATGGAGGAATTGATCTTTCATATTTTTTTAATTTTGGAAATTGGTTCAGTAGTTTCGCTGTATTGGTGGAATAAATTAGAAAACGGGGTGATGAAATATAACAGCGCAGGGGGATGTACATACGCGGAATCAATTATAGATGCTACATTCTTATATACAATGTATATTATACATGTATATTCATTGCTGTCAAACGGTTCTCAATTTATTTTGATTAAAAGAGAAAATTGCCACAAACGAATTTCTTTTCAAAACTCTCTTGTTAACCTTTCATAATTTTTTTTCTCCTATTGAGCTGGATATGCTTAGTTTTAGTCTATTTTGAGTTTTTCGGAGAAAATGTTAATCGGAGAATAAGTTTTTCCAAGAAAACGTTTTTCGGAGAATACGTTTTTCGGAGAAAACGTGTTTCGGAGAAATTCTCCGAAAAACGTTTTCTCCGAAAGACGTTTTCTCCGAAAAACGTTTTCTTGGATAGACGTTTTCTTGGAAAAACAATTTCTCCGAAAAACGTTTTCTTCGAAAGCCCACGGTGCCATTATTTTGGTTCCAAATATCTTTTTCGTGGCATCATTTTTGACAAACATCACTTGATCATTTCACTAAAATAAAGAAAACAAAAATTAGTATGTTTAATCGAAAAACGTCATGAACTGTTCTATTCCAAAAATTATTTATCACGACTCGCATCCTCACAATCTAGAATTTTCATGACAGGGTTGTATGGGTTATTTATACAATCCCGTCAAGATTAAATATAACTCCATATTTTTAGTGTGTCGCCGCGCCATAATGAATAATCATTATAGTCAACTGGCTATGCAACGAAAAAGAAAGCGTGACAAAATCCCAATGCCCACTTGTTGCGAGATTTTGAATGCCAACGGTGATCCAATATGCTATGCTAAGCCGATGACTGGCACCAATATGTTATTAAATGAGTTAGACTCATCTGAGCGAGAAAACTGTGCTCGTGATGTTGGTACCGGTTGTCATGCTTGCAAAGTATTGTTCCACGACTTGAGTGGGCTTTATCGGGTTTTCGGGGCTAGTTATACCCTACCCAATTTCTTGGTGGCGTTGACTGCTGCGACACGTGGTGAAGCTCTGATTCCATCCGTCGGAAAGTTTCCAGATTATGTTTTGGAAGTAAGTCGTGAAAAATTAATGAATTATAACCCGGTTGACAGTTTTTCGAGAAAAAAACCTGTAAAAAAAATTAAAATAAAATTAAATTATTATAACATAAACTATGGATTGATACTTGCTTTCAATAATTTGTAACGCTTAAAAACACAGAAGAAGTTAAACAAAGAGTTTCGCATTAAAAATTACCACATCAGAATAAAAAAGTTTTAACAAAAAAAACATATTGAAAAAGTTGCACACAGGTTTCGAATCTAGAACATTCCCGGTTAAAAGAACGAAAACCGTATGAAACCTCTCATTATAATTTTCAGGTTTCATTGTCCGCAAGAGTGACCTTGGCCACTGGAAAGGGGGAGCAGACTGGAGATAATCGGGAAGAGCGATTGGCTATTAGCAAGTGCTTGTTGCAAGGAACACTGATGGCTATGAATGTGTCCCATAAGCATCCCGTATTGTAAGTATATAAATTATTGTAACTTTACCTAACTTTTTTTGAAAAAAAATAAATTAAAAAAAATTATAAATTGTTGAAAAATCTATAGATTTCTGATTATTTTTTAAATTTTTCAATACGAAGTCAGACCCATTCAATCACGCCCTTTCTGAAAGTAAATAGTCAAAACATGCTATACATATTATCATACATGCATTACATATTATAACATATTATGTAATGCATACATATTATGTAATTTATAATGTTGCCTTACTTTCACTACATGGTTTTTGTTTAGATATGTACAGGAGAAGCCCGTGAAAGTAATGCAACGATTGGGACTGTATGAGCGTGAGGAAGATAACCACCAGGTGCGCGAGAGTGATTATGTCTTTGCCCTTAACACCGGCAGTTTTGACATCAACTTCCTGAAGAAGGCAGAGAAGTTATGGGTGTCCGAGTTATTGTATAAAGTGGGGTATCATTATTCAAAAAACCAAAAAAAACCAGAGAAAAAAAACAAAAAAAACCTTGTTTTTAGCTTTTTTTATAACCATAAGTACCAAAATATTATGTACTCCATAATTTTTGTAGTTCATAACCTTTATAGTTCATAATGATAAGTATAATATCCACACAAAAGACCCCTGTGAAATTAATGAGGATTGGAGCACTTTGTGTGGAATGATTGCAAACTGGTTCGAGGGTGGTTTATGGAAAAATAACATCCATTCTACTTTATACGAGCACTTGCGAAATATAAAGGGCGAGTACACGGCTTCGGCTGACTCCTTGATCCGCAACTTGGAGGGAATGGGGCAAGGCGAAGCCCAAAAAATGTTTCGAAAAATCATCGGTATGATTCTTGTGTTTAAACAACGAGAAGAGCGCCTGCGTACTCGACCATTACCCCTTGATTTCATGAATAATCCCGGTGAGTGAAAATTATTAACATAAATATTTCAGTTTGCAGTGGATTTTTATTTAAATTTTGCAGTACAGAGTTATATATATTTTTTACAAATTACGCAAAACTAAGCCCCTTTTCTTTTTTTTGAGAGAAAAAAAGACCTTCAAAAACCTGTGAATTTTGGAAAAGTCACATTCTTACAGGAGCCCATTTTTTGAGCTCCCGTTTTATGTAATTTGTAAGAAAAACATTGACGTATGGTATATACAGTATATAGTATATAGTATACGGTATATTATATAGTATATAGTATATACAGTATATACTGCACAAATAGGCACAATAACAATATTGATACAGTATGCGTAAAAGAAGTTTTCAGATGTCCCTAACTATGGGTATTGGGGTTTACAGGTGTGTGCCTCACATTTACTTGGAGTGATTCGGGCTCTACGTAACAACGAGTTAAAAATGGCGCAAGAATTGTTGGAGGTAAATGCAGAGGCGGCTTATCATGTGAATTATCAGATGATAGTTGAACATAGCCTCAAAAAAACAAAAGTGATCACTCAAAATGTACCACGTTTCGGTTTGGTGATGCCGAGTTCAACTACGCGTAGAAATATGCGAGTGGTGCAAGAGGCCACATGTGGCGTTAAGGAGCGAATGGCAAAGTTGGGGCTAAATATTCCAGAGGAAAAAGAAGCCGAAAAATTTTGTGAAGCACCTGTGTATAAGGTGGACAGCACGATCGGAGACGCCAAATTAAAGGTAAAAAAAGAACGTTTCTGATTTTTTAACGTTTTATAATTTTTGACTAAGTTATTTGTTATCAAAAGATACCATGTGAATCAAATAAAACCTAACTTTTTACCTCTAATTTTAAAACCAAAAAAAATTTTTGCTTCACAAAAAACCATTTAATTAGAAGCTGGCCAGAATTGCCAGAGAAAAACCATTTCTACTTGTTGGAGCACTTCATCAACTTTGTCCTCAAATTCCGTGTGGGAGAAGTTTAGAGTGAAAGTTGGGACTTCAGTTGAGAATTGCTCCCCCAAGGAGAAAAGTTGAGTAAGACGGTTTAACAAAGCGACCCCGATAGAAATATTCGCGACAATATCATCTTGGGACAAAGTGGACTGTAAGGCAGTAAAAAAACCATGAAAAGCCTGTAGATATTCTTGAATATTTGTTATCGGGGGGTATTCATAATTGTCAATCATAGTTTCTGCACGTTCTGTTTCATCCGTAGTGAAGACTTCAATCGTGTCAGGCTCGTTTGGGGAAAAGCGAACTTGAGTAAATTGATGGTAGTGATTAAGAATTATGATACTATGTACCAATTTTCGGTTAGCAGATTGAATTTTTGCTTGAGTAAAGGCGTGGTTGTCCATAGCTTAACTTTTTTGTTCAAAAAAAATCCCTTTATATTTATTTTTAGAGCGTTGCCGACCAGGCGGGCGTGATCTATATGAGTGCCGTAGATCAAGAAAAAATGTTAAAGATGGAATATCTCGGGGAACAAACCGATTTATTAAAAGAAATTGCAGACAGCACAGAATCTGCAAAAGGAAGCGTTATTTTTATCGAAAGAAAAAAAAATTTTTGCATGTAAAAGAAAAAAAAATTCCTCCATTTATACATTATGGTATTATTTTCAACAAATACCCGTATTTGATAACGCCTAATAGTGGAATTGAAAACCGATTCCTCAAAAACCATAACCGAAACAAAGGTTGCGGTGGAAAATCAGCTGTTAGCTGAAAAAGAAAAATTATTGGGAAAAATGGCCGAAATGACTAAGGCAGTTAATACGTCATTTGAAAAATGTTCCCAAATTTTGCAACTATGTTCGGAGAGGGCGGTAGATAAAATACAGTTGCAGACCAGTTCTTGTGCATGGCGCCTACGCAATGCCGAGATACGGCGTTTGGAACGAACTAGCGCTATTCAAAAGGCGTTAAAGTTAAGTTTGGCTTTGGCCAAAAAGAACAAGGAACGTGCGTTAGACATGTATAAAACATGTTTAATGATGGACGGAGAGGCTGAAATGAATACCATCATTTTACAGCGAGTACGGGATTTTTTTGTTGGAAATGAGGGACCACATGCGGCTTGTTTGTATAAAGGGTTGAGTGAGGAATTGGCCCTTTTCACCAAGAAAAAGTTTGATACATCTTCTAGCAAATGGTCTTTTATTTGGGTAAAAAAAACCAAGACAAAAACCGGTCTGAATGATTTTCACGACTAAGTCTAATTAATCTTATATTTTATTTGTCAATTAGTCAGAAAAAATTTTCTTATATTTACGTGTTTTTTTGTTTTTAGGCAATATTTTTCCAGAAAAAATCACCAAAAGGACCTCTTTTTTCGAAAAAAAAAAATTTCTCCAAAAAAAAAATTTCTCCAAAAAAAACGCTAAATTCCTTTGCAAATCCACCATCCCCACTTCCCTTGACGTTTTTAGTCCCCTTCTTTTTTATATCCCATTTTCGTACATATTTTGTCTGTGTCAAACATATATAAGAAAATGCTTGTCGGTAACGATTTGGTGGTGGCAAAGTCATTGGAAGGGTTTGAGGTTGGTAATCAAAAATTAACCTTAAATTGTGCAGTGGCCGAGAGTGACAGTGCCGGCACATATGATGAGCTAAAGACAGTAACCAAAGTGGAAACCGAGGGAGCTGAAATCAAATTTGACCTCACCAAAGTGGCAGGTTTTAAGGAGGCAATGAAGCTATCCAATGATGAAATCGTTGCGCGACTTAAGGTACGAAAAAATTGTTGTATTCGAAAAAAAGTTTTTTAATAATTTTTGAACAATTCCTGATCAGAAGCAGTCTCTTTTATCTAGTGAAAGTTGATCTCTTGTTAAAATGATTTTTTCAAAAAAAAACTTTTGTGCAATTTTTGTCTGGGTTGTTTTGAAAAGAAAAAAAAACGGCACTTTTTAATGTAACGTAATACGTTATTAATATTATTATACTAGAAAAAGTCAGATGATCGTGATCAAGAATTGTGCGAGAAGCTCGAAGCAATTGTCAACGATGACTCAAAAGATGCTGCTTGTCAAACCGAACAAAATGAATCACAATAATATTTTTAAATCCTGTTTTGTAATAATATGTGAGATCAAATTATAATCATCTTATCAGTCTGGTTCGACAGAACAACATTTTCGTGGCATTTATTACAATTTTTAAGTCAAGAAAAAATATAATAAAGGAGTATAATTTTTCACGAAAAAGAAATAAAATAATCAATGGCTTTACCGGAGAGTTTGTGTTTAAATTTACCAGATAGGGAACTGTGTACTACCCATGTGATGTTATTTGAATATGATGATGCAATTTTGTATAACGGTGGTGTATTAAAGCCAGAATATGCGGCTTTTCTGGCGCCTGTTTTTCCGTATTGTGGCGAATATGGCCACAATCAAGATAATCAAAACAGCAAAATACAGTATGGATGGTACTGGATACAAACCGGAACTCATATATGGTCCGATCTGAATAAAGATGCTACCTTAACTGCTGTGCGCCTGCATGACAGATATAAAAAAAAGAAGCGGGAAAAGGTAACACAAATAACAATTAAGTTTCTTGTGCATGTTCATGAATGAGTCGTAGAAAATGTATTATAAATAGTATGACAGAGGAATTTTTAAATTAAAAAAAAACCAAATATCATTATTAATAATATGTCATAAGCATAATAACGGAGTTTTTTATTTTAAAGGTTACGCTTCTTTAGAATTTTACTCGCTTTTTTTTATTACTCCGCTAAAAATGACTTACAACGGTTTTGTCCAAAAAAAAATTTTTATGGAAAAAAAACTTTCGAATGGCGAAAAAAATTACAGACTAAAAAACCCCTCACATCCAACACAAATATATTTTGTTTAAAATTTTTCCTCAGAAAAGTTATAAACAATATAATTTTTGAAAATAAACGTATATTATAATAGGAAAATTTTCAAATAATAAAAATGATTATGGCTGTGGACGGGAAGGACGAAAAAAGCATGGTGACAACTTCTGGCTGGCTGGCAGAGACATATGGTAAATTATTATTTTTTTGTTGGAAAATGTTGCCTTTTTTCCTTTTTTTTAACTTATGACTCAGCGTCAAAAGTGGTTGTTAATGCAAAAAAAATATGTAAGAAAATTTTCGCCAGAAGTTTTATACAGTATAGGTTTAAAAACTACAGCGTTCTAGAATCTCCGCTAACCTGTCTTTTTTGAAAATAACTGAAACTTTCGAAACAACGAGATTCCAAACTAGGGACCAACTAAACCTATACTGTATATTTTGAATTTTTCAAAAAAAAATGAAAAAGTGCATAAAGTAGCCTAAATAATTATAAAAATATCTCGGGCAAGCGAAAAATAATGTAAACAGTAGTTTTGTAGCAAAAGTCGTGGAGCGGGAAATAAATTGGATGGATTTGAATGTCGACGATTATGGATCATGGGAGAAGTTAAATTTGTTCGGGCCAGAATTACCATTGGATCTTTTCATTTGTACAACAACTGTGGTAGATACCAATTCATGTATGCGTAAGTATCAGGATCAGCCTTATTTAGGTACGAAGATTTAAGTTAGTGTTTCCCTTAAAAATTCCAAGTCTTTTTATGTTGAAAAAAAACCAGACGTACTGGGAAGTTGACACTGTTTTAAAAGACTGACCATCCGTGTTTTAAGAAAAAAACCAAAAAAAAATTTTTGAGAAACGCAGGTTTCAAAGTAATCGCAAATGCGGGAAAAAAAACTGTCAGGATTTTTTATATAAGAACTCGGAAAATTTTACGGAAAACAATTCCTTAAAATAGGCACAACTTTATACGACTTATGAAAAAAATAAAATTTTAGGCGCAATGGTGTTATTGTTTGAAAAAAAGTACGAGCCCAGAATGAATGCCTTACGGCAGCTCGTGGCGAAAAATGTGCTCGTGTATCATGGCCGAATGCTTAGCAAATATCGCGCTTTGGATCGTCAGTTCGATGCTTGGGCCTTATGCGTAATTCACAATCCTAATTGGACAAGCCCGTCGGATCAATTATTCAAAATTCGAAAAGATAGTTTCCAGACAATGGTGGCGTCCTTGAGCTACATGATATATATCGCCCCTTTGGCACAAAAACGAAAATTACTTAATGTTCCTTAAGTAAGGACAACATTTCATGCACCAATTCAGGTATGTAGTCCGGTTCCTTTTCAATGTCACACAAAGGCCTATTAAAATCAAAATTTTTGTACATATCCGGGTATATTAGTCCATCTTGCTTACAACCACATTCCGAACACGTAGATCCGGGAAGGTTGTTTGAGTGTTGACAGATATATTTGAAAAAGTTTTTGAAAACGCGTTTAGCCTTCTGTTGGCCTAACATGCGTTGTAAGGGTTTAGGAATCTTTGTAAGCAAAATAAGGCTATTATATGGGAATGTGTGCCAAATTTTATCCGAAAACTTAGATGTGTCCTCATTTTGGGTATGTTTTAAATATAAACCACGCCTCCCAGAGCGAGAACTACTTAATAAGGTAATCAAGGCGTTTATCATGATATTTTGTAGAAAAACCGGTTGCTCTGGATGAATAATCATATTATTTAAAGCTGATAATTTAAGGCTCCGTTCTCGATTTTCAATACTCGACAAGCCGAAATATTTTAGTAATTTAGCCTGGGAGCATGGGTATTTAGTGCGGATTACACGGCCACCAAAACGTTTAAAATATAAAGAATGATCTAACTTTTCAAGGCGCATATAAAAGTCGTATAAAAAATCGTTAACCGGTTTCTGAAGGTTTTGTAATTGGGTTTGTAAAAGAAAAGGGTTAGGCACCAAATAATAGTTGACTGTGCCCAACATGTACGCATTGACTAACTGGAGCATTTCATTTTTGTTGAACAAATCCTTAATGTTACGCAGGCGATATCGGTGTGCAGACAATTTTCCCTTCAAAATGTCTATGTGCTTCTCTGGGGAGTATTTTTTATCCACATAAAAGCCTAAAAGTTTAATGTGAGATTTCGCCTGTATGGTGTGGCCATCAACAACTAAATATTGTAGTTCCGGGTGATTAGTAATAAATTCAAATTTCGAAATATTTTGCTTAATATTAAGCTTTGAAATGGCTTCTGAAAAATATGTTAAGTATTTAGTAACATTGCTTCTGATTCCACCCTCAGTATCCCCCGTAAAGCTTAATATACAGTCGTCTGCAAATTTGGAGTAAAAAACCCCATTAGAATTCATTTCATCACGGATTTCTTTAAAAACATGGTCAATTGTAACCGAAAATACGAAGGGCGTTAAATTGCTCCCTTGCGCTCCAAGGCCGGAGAGACCGTTTATTGAAAAATGATCAGAAAAACTCCCATCAGCCAAAACCCGTATCTTTAGGGGGATCATGAATGATTGCAAAAAGGACATAGCGTGCATAGTAACATGAGGGGCGAATTTCTGTAAAACTATATTAGCCTGACTCGAACCGAACGCGTTGGTGAGGTCAAGCCCCATGGTAACAAAAAATGGTTTTTTAGATGCGTAGGCGTTTCTATGATGATAAATGAAAGCTTGGTCTGTGCGGCGGTTTTTACGAAATCCTAATTGTAGATCATCTTTAAGATTTTTTATTTCAAAATAATCATTCAATTGATTATAAGCGGCCGCTTCGACTAGGTTAACAAAAGGGTCACCCACTACTATAGGCCTATAATTAGACGGGTCTAACCGTGAACCTCTTTTGTGCACGGGAAAACATAAAACATCCCTAAAGTGTTCAGGATATTGAATGACAGCTTGACCAAAAAAATTGTTTAAAAATTTATTTATAAATCCAACATATTCTGTAGGGAGGTGTTGTAGAAATGATGTATTAAGACCAGAGTACCCCCGGGCTTTATCAGAGCAATGTCTATGTATTAGGTGATATGTACTTCGAATTGGAATAAGGTCGTTCTTTGCATAAAGAGGTAAAAACTCGAATTTAGGGCCCGGGTACACACGATCAGCAGTAGGTAACTTTATTTCCTTTAAATTGAAGGACAATTTGTTAAAATATTGTTGATACTGATTGGGTGTAATCACAGCCGGTAACTTCGAGTTTTTACCTAAGTAGTCATTATATATCTTGAAAAAAGTACCCGGTGTAGATGTTAAAAATTTACGTTTGATGGCGTTGCGATAATCATTTCTTTTTAGTTTTTCCATATTTCGACGAGCACTGACAAATCGGGGATCATTTCGTAGCGACAACACCGGCGTAATATTTTTTGCAATTTGAAAATCATGTAGAAATTTTGCCTGAGAATAAATCTGATGGTAAAGATTATGAGCTTTGTTTGTTTTACTAGTCCAGTTAGATTTTCTTTCCCTAGGTGGAACAAAAGGATGGGACACAATTGGAAAAATTTTATCATTAAGTTCGTATATCTTTTTGGGAAAGACGTTAACAATTGTGTAGCCATCATTTTGTGAAAAAAAATCATTTAAACTCGGAACCATTCTCTTAGCAGTAACTATAAGCTGTAGAAATTCTTTCGTTGGGGAGCCCATTTTTTCAGCATGTAGTTGATTGCGCTTGAGAATATGGGAAGGCGGCGAAATTGCAGATAATGTAAGATCAAAATAAATACCAAAATGGTCAGTAATGCTGGGAACAAATAAACTTTTGTCGTAAACTTTAATATTTTCAACCTTCGGGCTATATTCATATATGGGACACCAAATTGAGTCTATAGATGATTCACCACGATAGGAATGCTCAAAAGTAATTTGGCCAAGAATGGGGCATGTAAAATCTGTGAGAGAAGTCAAAATTTCTTTTTTAATTTTATTTTCTTGAACTCGGCCCCTGTTATTAGAAAAATCAACATTAAAGTCCCCTAAAAAGATACTATTAGCAGAATTGTGCTTAGAAATAATAGACGTAATTTCTGAACCATAAGAAAGAATCGTACGTTCTGCTGAGTAAAAAGTAGGGTTTCCCGGTGGTCTATAGAAGTTAAAAAATTTTATCGTTTTGCGTGTATGAGTGTCTGTAATGGATATAGCCGTTTCTATTGAAACACTTTTGATTTGTCGAATTTGGTGTTGAAATTTTTCATGTACAAGGATGGCGGTAAAGAGCATATTTGAGTTTTGTTGGAATGAGCTATTCGGAATCAATACTTTAAATCTAGCATCTATATATCCTGGACGGATGAAAAGTTCCTTTTTTATTTGTCCTAAGTCTTGCAAAAAAATTAGCATCGTGTTGGGGATCAGACGTAATAAGTGATGTATACGTATACTAGAACCCGACCGTAAATTTATTGAAATACACGAGACTGATTCAAACGTGTCATGTGGTTTGGGAGTTAAATCTAAATCATCAATTTGACGCGGAATTCTATAAATATGATTTCCATCAGACCATGACTGATATTTGGTGCCAGAGTAAAGTTCTATAGTGCGAGAATTAGCTAAGCAATGATTACGTAACATAGGTCTGGAAGAATTCGTACTATAAATAGTGTTTAAATCAGCAGAAAATAAACATTCCCTATTCGCCCGTATCCATAATTGTGATATAAGATTGTATGTTTCATCATAAAAAATGTTAGATAATTGGTCTCTAACAGTAGGAGTCAAGCCAAATTGATTTGCTCTGGAATTTTCTATATCACATTTATGAATACGAGTGAGAATAAGCAGAATGTCATCATGGTCAAAATTAGTATGATTAAAAAAATGATCTGAAGTATTATTGACTGTTCCTTGTTTGTGTTGGATAAATGGTTCAATAATCGCCATAAGTGTGTCAAGTAACACAAATTGCGACATCTTATCCGGAAATATACGCAACAGCAAATCAAATATAGGCAGTTGAAAAGGCATGGAAAATAATGAGGCAACATACATTTGTAATGGTAAAATATGATAAATATGCGAATACAAAATACACAAATTACAAAAAAACTGCTCAAACTCATTCTGTGTTAATATGCTGGGGTTGTAATGATTAAAAATTATACAACTTGAAAGATGTGTACAATCGTCCCGGTTGATGTTAGTACATCTCGACTCAGAACGATTGTATAGGCTAAAAAATCCGCGTCCTGAATTTCGCCATCAAGTGGAACGGTGCGCGGAATTTCAATAGAATCTTCATCAAACCATATAGTTTGGGTAGAAATAGTAGTGTCAACTTCTACTTGTTCATGAAAATATACGTCCCGTCGCACTTGACGCCAAAATTCTAATCGAGTAATAGAGCGATCAGGTGTCAAAAGTGGCACCGGATTAGCATTATATACCGATTGTGTAGATAGAGATCGCGTATGGTCACCGTCAAAACACATTTGAGTAATAATAGGGCTCGGCATAATTTGAGGGATAGGCTGTGCCCAATCAGAACAGTTGATTTTGTAAATAAGCCTTCCATTGTATATGACTTGTAAAGAAGGGCCGTCCATTAACGGAAACCATTCGTCACGAGAACTTTTTCGAGATCTAATAGGGCTTTCTTCACGACGGCGTGTACGTGAAGGGCGTGGAGTAGAAGACGCACCCGGTAGGAGACTCAAAGTGTTTTGACGTGTACTCGGAGTTATGAACCCCACCATCTGTTCTGTTCCTTCAGCAATGGTTGCAATTGTGGAGGTCTCCGTAGGGGCAGAAGAATTCGAATCTAAAAGGTCTAATATAGATGTATTCGGTAATTCTTGAGACCCTACAGGGATGGCCACTGAAGGTTGAGTATCAGATAAATCTGGTACCGGCAAAGGCTGATTCGTAGTGTGCTCATTTTGAGAACTATGAGGTTGATCATAACGAGGGTCATGAGAACTCGATGTGTCATCTGAACCAGTAATTGACGGTACCGGGGAGGCAGGGGGCATAATTTCCATACGATTTCTACATTCGGGACAACGGAAAAAAAACCGTCCTTTCCTGCGATTAGGCTTGGGTATAGCGTTTCGAAAGGCTGCCTGTAGACAAACTCTATGAATAAAATGTCCACAAGAAATTTTCACTATTTCACCGTCGGTAAGCGTAATTAAGCAAATAGGACAGGTAGGATTTTGAATATATCCTAAATCAGCCCCACAATCTGGCATACTACATGTAACGCTCCGTTTTATTTTAAACTTGAAGCATTTCTTGTGATATAAATGATCACAGTTGGTTTTAATAAAAGGGGGATAATTTCTATCACAATAAACACAAGTTCCGTCCAAAACAATGGGCATAGTAGACAAAAGGTCTGTGGGGGCAGAAACAGTGCGACAGTATAATTCAAGGTCTGGGTCGGAACCCGGAATATCATTTGCTACAACACGTTCAAATTGGTTGACTCTCTCTGAGACACCACCTGAACCACCAGAAACATTAGAGGTTTCTAAACGGGTCTCAGTTGTGGTAACGTTTTCGATGGCATCAATAGCATTCTCAATACCTGCCATTAAGTTGGCCTGTAAATCAGCGACTCCCTGTCCAATAGATTCCGTAGCAGCTTCAATTAAATTTTGAGTAGCTTCCGATAAAATAGTAGCTGGACTGGCAACGTTAGTCGGAATATATTGTGCAGGAGGTACCGCAGGGTGGTTTAGAACTAACGGTGGCGTATCAATAATAATGCGAGAGTGATTAGGAGTAGTATTAGATGGGTCCAAGACTGAGTTTGATGCCACAGGCTGTACATTCTGTGATTCATTTACAGAATTAACTGGCTCCTCTGTGTCAACTACCGCATTATTATGATTCACAACCATGCTGTCGTTCAAGACCATACTTTCATCATTTTCGGAATTATGTATTGTATGAAAGTTAGTCTCATTTATATCGTTGCCCTCAGACATCTGCGAGTTATGAGAGTTATTGGCCGAATTATTGCGAGAGGGCGGTAAAGAGAGTCTTGGGGCCGTACCCGTTAATCTAGAAGAAATAACTTGAAGCCCTCGGTCCATATACGCCTGTGAACGATTTTCATGATCATTTTGCCGTTCAAGCATTTGATCACAAATAAGCCGTGATGCGGATCCAATAAGAATAGGAATGCGTGCATGATGTTGGTCATTTTCGACCGACATACGTTGTATGGCTTGATGTGTAATATCATGATTACGGTTGACATGAGCGTATATGGTTTCCCGGCTTTCCTGAACGTTATTATCGATATCCGTGACCGCATCCCGAATACCCGTTATCGTATCGGTAATTTGCTCATGATTACGCTGTACTGTAACTTCAACACCCCCTACACGAGTGTTAACCGTAGTGAACTGTTCAGTAAGTTCAGTAATTTGCTGATGCAAAACAACTTGACTTTCTTGTTGTTGATTGTGTACTGAATTACGAATTTCAGTTTGATCAGTTCGTAACTGTTGAAGGGACTGTTGAATTTCCAGTACAACCGGATTAAGAGCTTCCGTAACCTGAGCTAACTGTGCGTCCCTATCCGGAATATCATTACGCCACTGGTTATTAGTAAAATTATTCTGCGGGTTAACAGGATTGTGCGTAGGTTGAAAATTCTGATTAGAATTTTGATTTGCATTATTTCTGCCGCGCTGTCTAGCAGCCTGCCGCTCCGCGTTATCAGCTTTACGCCGTTCTTGGGCTTCATGAACTTTGGAGGTGTCGCAATATTGCGTATAAATATCTGGGTCCGTAGCAAAATGTGATAAATCACTATCTTCAAAAACCTCCTCATTTTTCATGTTACCAAAAAGCGGGGAAAGAACACCAGGTGGTTCAGCACCTACGGCTTGACCTTCGTATAGCGCTTGTTTATATTTATATTGGGCCGTGTAGCGATTTTGATTTTCTTGTACAGCCGCAAAATAATGAGACAAATCCTGAGGAACCTTGGCGTAAATTTCAGGTATGTTATTTTCTTCATCGCCATTTTGGGTGCGATAATAGGTGGTTTTTGTAACGGGGGAACGGAAAAAGTCAAAGTGGGGGTCCAGGGGGTGAATGTAAGTTGGTCCTAAAGTGTTGAGAAATTTGCACCAGTTTTCCTCATTTAAAAGTTTAAGTACGTATGCTCCCGCCGCGACTTCCTCGACGACGGGATTTTTATCATTTGGGCCTTGGTAAACTCGCTGACGTTCATGTCCAATTAAGGGGCAACCAGAAAGACCGTGTTTAGCCATACGGCGGCGAAAAGCATAAAATTTGCCTTGATTCACAAACTGGCACAAAAACGACCAAGGTGGCATACTAATAGTAATCATAGAGTTGACCGACGGTGTAAGTGAAAATTCTGCTTCATTAGATTCAGTTACAGGAGTAACAATATTACCTCGTTTACATACAGTTAGCGCAGTGGGATCCATGGTTGAATTTAACTCCCAGCGTCACAACATTGATATAACACCCAGCTTCAAAACATCATAATATCACGATTTCTCAAAAGTAAAAAAAAGATAATATTTTTGGCGTACAACACCGGCAAAACAAAAACGAAACTGAGCAAATTTTGAACTAACATGTGTAGAAGCAACATGTGTGATTGGATTGAATAATTGTTAACGGTTTTCTTCATGTTTTTCAGACAAAAACAACCAGAAAAAAAGAAAACAGTAAGAAAAACTAGAAAAAAAACCGTTAGCGAAAAAAAGATGAAAACATTTTACTCTTGTTTTGCCTGAGGCAATGTCACATACAATATAGTAGTTCATTATATTAGTCATAGTATAATAAAGTAAGTTTTAACATGGATGCAAACACAATACAGCAGGCTCCTCCTTTAACCGGCATTTTTCTCTATAATCTCTTTTTTGAATGAAGTTTTTCTGGGTACTGTATCTCTAGTTATTTCAAAAAATTGAGAAAAATAAATATTTTGTCAAAAAGGGTGCTGCATGGTGCTACGTGGTCCGAGAACAATAATATATAATTAAACAATATACACAGGCTACGCCGTTAACCG